>KB672044.1:0-32092 GCA_000349105.1 Anopheles epiroticus | reverse complement strand
CACACACACACACACACACTTGCGTTGAAAGCAACGGGAAGGATAACCGACCCGCCTGGTGGCTGGTAAACAAAGTACAAATTATCAAAGTCCGTCCAGCGAAACGAGAGCACAGAGCGTTGCCCTCCATGTTGCCGCTCTCCCTTCGGCTATTATCCTTTTGTGAGTCCGTTTCGCGTGAGATGAACGGCATCGTGTCCCACGTCCACCACGTGTTGGCCGGCCCCAAAGCTTTCTACTTGCAGCGACTCGGATGGAACGACGAGCACCGACGAGCAGAAAATGTAGATAAATTGCGTGTTACTTGCTGCGAGCTTTCTCGAGCGTTTTTCGCAACGCGTTTCCTTGTTTTCCCCAGCGGATGGGAAGGCGATGGCAAAGCAGTATGAGGCGGGGTTAGATTGTTTTATGATATTTATGTTTGAGAAAGGTTGATTGTTTTGTTTGGATAGTGTGTTTGAGGGGGCAATAGAATTTACCGTCTTGCGACTCGCCGGGAAGTGTTGAAAGTCGTCCTAGCTTTCCGGCGTTTCCTGCGGACAAGTTGAAGATGAAGATAAGGAGCACACCCGCGCTCAGCACACTATCGCTCTGCTTTTCTCTCTCTCTCTCTCTTTCTTCTGTGGAAGAAAGTGATTGATGGTAAAGTTACGTGATGTGCGGCCCTGTTGGCGTGTCCCGTATTGGTGGCACTGTTTGCTCCGAGTGACGGAGGTAATCGTTTCTAAGTGAAGTTGCCTTTCCTCTGCTAGTTCGCTGCACAAGGGCTCGCTTTCCCATGAACCAGCCGGGCCGGGTTGATTGTAAGGAGGCACGCAAATATTTAATCATCAATTGTAGAAGGTGAAGAGCTTGGATCATTAGTGGAAGCTGTTGTGAGTCTATAGTTTCAAGTGTGGTTCGTTGTTTAAAGCTACAAACTGTTCAGCGCGCTGCTTCGAGGAAATCGGCATCGTGCGAGTGGTATCAATTAGCAGCAAACCAGCAACATGATTACTGGGTAATCTTTTAATCTCCAAGTTCGATACTTTGTAACAATCTTGAAGAAGCAGCTTCTTGGTACGCGTAATGGATATCATTTTTAATCAGTTTAGCAGCTTAACAGGAGCGAAAAACGGCTTGAATCTTTCCGGGAATGAAAACTTTCCATTTTCTTCACAATGACTCCTCTTGAAGCCGAAAGTTCCTGAGCGTCTTTGTTAGAAACTTTCTTATCTTGCTAACCCTGAAGAGATTCGATTTATTTTTTCATTTTTGTGGAAACAGCATCAATATCAATTTCCCTCATCCTTGAACAAGATACGCTTGACGCCCGCCATTGCCGGTTTTGTTGACGCTCGGTTTACTTAACTTGGGCCCGTTCTAGTGCTTGCAATAAAAATTCTTTTCACTCCACCGTGCTGTGTTTTGACGTGGCCACGTGCGCACCACCAATTTAGTAGAACTATTTCCAAGTTTGCAAGTGCTTGCCATTCTTTTATTTTGTCGTAGCAAAATCGTTTCACAATCTGCACTGGAACATGTTTAAGCATCTGCCACAAAAGACACAGTGTGTGCCTTTGCGTAACAGTCGCTCAATTGTTGGATGCAATCAGCCTTGAACATTAAAGAAACGATTGCTCTACTGGTGGCAGAGGCGCCACAACTCCCTTTCCGGGAAGCAGGCATGCCGCAGGAAAACACAAGAAACCATCAGCAATTCTTGCGCTTAGGCTGTCACTGGGGGCTCCCACCGCGTTTGGAATACTTCGAATGTTTGCTGTGAATATTGGAAAGACACGCTGACACGACACGAATGACGATAAGAGCTCTCCTGCTTGGGTGGTAGTGGGGTTCTCTTGTATCGGAGTGTATCGTCTCCAGTGCGCTCTGGCCGCTTAGTGCCGCAAAATGTGATGGGTAGCAGTTGGTAAAAGTTTCGCCCCAAAAATCTGGGCTCCAACGCACCTACACATACTGAGAGCTGCAACACACTTCTCAGGCTTCCTATTTCCAGCCTGTGTTTGGGTAAAAGCCGACATCGAGATCGGAAATAAAATGGACACAGTGTGTGTACTGGTGGGAACGAAGGTTTTCCTTTAGACCTGATCCTGCGCCTCAGTTGACAAGAAAGTACTCGTGTGGAATGAACTAAGTTCCGTTGGCATGTTGGGAGTATCTACTAGCAGGGATGTATGTGTTTGTCTTCGGTTCAAATTTTCTTCGGCAGCACACATTCACACAACGATTGCCGAAAAAAGCTTCAAGTATTTCAAATAAACCACTTCCCGGGCTCGCAAATTCCTCCTTCTCGTATTCCCTACCTACACACCATTGTGCACCTGAACGGATGTAAGCAGGACATGATATTTTGCAACAAAAAACTGGTTGGCCATTGGTAAGGCAACGATACCGAAGGAACGAGTTTTCCTGCCACACGGAGTGTGGGAAGGCGCAAGGATGCAGGGCGAAGATATGATATCACTTCCTACCGAGAATGGGTGTACAATGATTTACTTGGAGCGTTTGTTTTGAAGGACAGAATTTAATTAAAGAAAGTAATTTCAGTTTGATAGATGTCCGTAAAGTTGTGCGCTGAGTACACTCACATGCATGTGTGCGCTTGACAACATAATAAATGTTGGAAGGACATCTTTATGCATCGAATGATGGTCACAGGGCATTTGCTAGCGGAACGAGAATCGTTTTGGAGATTGCTCTAGCGTGATTTGGTATATTTTCTTACTAAAGGATGGTTCTAGATAGAACAAGAGAGTTTGAACTCTTTGACATTGTTTGCATTGCGAAATAGCTGCTCGGTTCTTTTCATTCAAGAGATGTTTGGAGTTCATGATAACTTCACGCTGGAGAGATTGAAAATCATGATTTATTTACTCAGAACTTTCAACGATGAGTATTTATACAGAAGGTCTAAAATAAGAAAGTTTCTTCTGCTGAATTGCATCTCAATGGCAGAACATGTCAGGAGAAACTCTTAATGATCTTTTTTGTGATGACCAACTTTGTGTTTCTATACCGCCAACAACACTAAATTGTTCGTTCACTAACCAGAAAAGACAGCACCCAACAGCTTGAAGACTATGAAGCAGAAGATCTTGTGCAATGGCACACGATCGCTACCGCCGGGCGTTTTTCCGCCCAAATGCAAGCGTTAACGACTCCCCGAAGGATTGCCTGAGGATGCGGTTCGGGAGCGGTTTAAAGTGCCCCGACAAAAACCGTGGCGAAATCGATGCCTAAAACACCACTCGTCGCTGTGGTTTCGGTTTGGGGATGGAGTTCACCCTTCATCTCTAGCCAGCGAGTCAGACACATATCACTGTTGGGCGTGGTCGTAAACGATGTACTTATCGTCGGCCGACAGTAGAACACTCTGTGCTGTGCGTGTCACCACTCCGGCTACATTGGCCCGAGCGTCGTAAGGCCTGAGTGTGTCGGGTTTGGAATAAAAATAAACGTCTTGTTCTTGAAGACGCGGGAAGACGACACGTTACGGTAGTAGCGTTAAACATTAAAGAAAATACACACCAATCGAAAAGTTGAGTTTTCCCGTTTCGAAGGAGTGTAAGGCATGGGAGCTACGGTTTGTCTGTTGCCGACCGCGAACGTCGCGAGCAGTGGCAAGAAAAACCTTCTTGGAGAAGATCGTTAATCAATGGGCGGTTGATGGTTTTTCCCAGCCCGTATGTGTGTATTTGTTTGCTGCGAAAAAAAGGACAGAAACGATCGGAGGAAAATTCGCTCCAACGCGCAACGAGTCTTTCCGCGCAACCGCGACGTGACTGGCTGCCGGGAGCTTTGCTTGGAAGGGCGGAATTTTCGCCAGTGTGGTGTGTCTCGTCGTCTCATTACGCTGTTTTGTCAGTTAAGAAACACGCCCCATCGAAGGAGAACTGCTGGTTAAAGCACAAGCAGCGCGGTTTTAGCATTTAACGTATGCTCCACCAGCACCAGCACCTCCGCCATCATCATGCGGCAGAGCCAGTTCAGAGGTTAGGGTTTCTGTGGCTTCTCATGGTATTTTCACAAAAACCGCACACAACGCATTTTGGCGCGTCGTCGTCTTTTAAAACATTCCCAAGCGGAGTTTTTCCTCCCAGGCGGGGCAAACCATGGACCGACCGGTCCCTCCCAAGACGCACATTCCTGCGCGCCTGCCGGCTGATACGAAACGGTTATATGGTGGAAATTGTATTGTATGTTACGCGCCACGCCACACCCCCTCCCCCCTCACCCCTCCCCTCCCTACTCAATGACAAAATGAAAGATTAATGGTGTGTTTGTCTAATGTGTGCTCTTTCTCTGTCCACGGACAGACACGCGCCCGGGCCTTCTAGCTTTCGTCGCGATTGATGATCATGCACACCACCCGCGCGCCTGTCCGCCAGACACACGCCTGTTCATCGATCTCTTTGCCAGTGGGAAACATCGGTAACGAAACCGATTCAGTCCTCCGCGAGACTGTGGGGGGGACGCACGGCATCATCATCAGCTTCGTCATTAACACCGCTGTTTAGCGATAATCGTGTGTCTTTTTTAATGGGTTTATTTTTCGCTTTAAATCAAATAAACTCGCCCATATGGAAAGAAGGTACTCCTCTTCTCGTCGTGTGACGGGTGGATTACTCGGCAATACCCATCAATATGCGCATTGACAAGCTGCGTATGAGAAAATCGTTGGGAGGGAGGGGAGGAGGAGAACGCCATTTTAAGTCAGTCGAAAACTCGATACGACGCCGTTCTCTCTTAACCGCTGGTACGCGCGCGCCCGGTCAATAAATCTTGGCCGCGGTTAGCCTGCCCGGTCAGCTCGTTTCATCGTGTGTCACGCTGCATTAGAAAAGAATGTTTGATTTCGATGGGACTGCTCCGGTATCGCTTACGCCGGTTCGCAGCCAAACTGTCGATCGATCAGGTTGACGATCGTTTCGACGACAATGTGGTTTTTCACGTTCGCACCTATATCGATTACCTGCTGAGGAAGTTGTTGATGGTTCGTTGGGAGTTTTGTGTTTTTGTTTTTTGTTTCGTGCTCTTCCGTGGTTCCTTTGCTGCTCATTTCCAAAACTCAAAACACTCCGGACAGTAAAGTATCGGTTGTCTCCGGTTTTGGAGGTTCAGCCCGATCGAACCGAGCGCGAAAACGGGATTTGGTTTCCATTTCATTGGAGCTTTCCTTTTCGGTACGAACGCGCGCTCGAAATGGACACTCTTTAAATGTGGAAGACTTAAAAGTACATTAACCGCTCCATTTAACATTCTTAACGATACGCTCTCCAGAAACGAGCATCGTGAGGTGCGCGCGCAAGGGAACTTAAATCATTAATATCAATCGCAAGCGAAAGATACCGGGTGCAATAAAACGTGATTGAAAACAACTAAAGATAATGGATAGCAAAGCTTCGACATAATCGTATTTTACTACCCACTATAGGGGTGGTCCAGTGGTGGTCGTGGTCAAGAAGAACCTCGTTTGCTCCATTTGATTGCAAACTATGCTCTGCTGGGATGCAGACGGTGCCATCACACTGAGCACGGTTTGGAAATAAAACGTTTGCTGGTGGGAAAAAGGATGCTATGGACAGTCTGGCCAGGGTGGAGGTATGGCAGAAGTATGACAGAATTTTCTCACACATTGTAGTGGTTTTTCTTCTTCTGCGTCTGAAAGGACCATCGTCCAAAGGGGGTGGGCAGGTCTGCCCACCATGGCCCCGGGGTCAGCAGGAGCATCATGTCGCTTGGCATTGGGAAAATTCTACGACCCATCCCGATCCAACTCTCGTGCTCCCTACATGACACAATCAGACATGGCACATTCGATTGCTTTCTCGGTTTCGATACTGAGATCACTGCGTTTTCCGCCCCCCCGTCACACCGGTGCCATCCTTTTCTCTTGAAGACGTCCCAAGAACACACTGTCGGTTAGGTACGGCTTCTCGTGTTCACTCCAGAAGCTCTAGCAGTAGACCACTTGCAGCAAAGTGAAGGTTGGTAATCGCATAGGATTACACCATTAGCCGTAGCTTCGAAATCTGCTTCAAATATTCTTGCTCCTTCGGGTCGGATCTCTGCTACCCTCGCACGAAACGCCGGGGCAGTACATCGAGACAAATACTACACGAAAATTGTTCCAACGAGTGCTTCTGCCTGCCTGCTAGCTGTGCACCCGTTCGTTCACTCTATCAATAAGTGGATATTAAACGATTGTGTGAACGGTTTTAAGGATTACAAACCGTTTCTGGCGCAGTGAGTGGGATTGTCCCTTTCCTCTGCTGCGAACGCCTCGATAAAGGTAATAATGGAAGCTCTGGTTGGTGTCCTTCAGAGGACGGGACAAAGCTGAAGCACTTCCACCCGAATAGGAACCGAACGAGATTAAATGGTAATAAAATATAAATGGTCTGGAAAGAAGGAGTGCAAGCAACTCGCCGTAGGGACAGTGTCATGGAATGCGTTCGTCCGGAGCGGTTTGGGATTGTAATTGTATGATATCGTATCCACGGTTACCCACTGCTAAGACGGCATTCGATAAGGAAAACTTAATGAATGTTCACTCTCTCTATCTCTCTGCAGTATAGATTCTACTTAGCATGGCTAATCATTAGTTTTTTTGTGTTTTATTTCGCTCGATAAAGTGCCAAAAGGCACCTTTCGGAATGCTGATTTTTATTACCTCCAAAGTCGGCAATTACGAGTGAAACGTTCGCGCACCTATACCTTAATAAAAGTGAAAGTATTTGAGCGACGTCCTTTCCACATCCTTCCCTGTGCACCCTTGCTGCTGTCAACGTACTATGCTATGCACGTTCATTGATCCGACCCGAAGGACCAACAAACAGAAGAAAAGGTGATTGAACATTGAAGAATGCATTCACTTTAGCTCTCCATCATCGCTTTGATAGAAGCTGCCAGTGCAAAAAACCCGTTCCGCCCATGTCCTTCGGGATTCCGTCACCGTTGGGAAAATTCTTCCCGGAAAATGCATCACCATTTAGCCTTTTTATTCGGTTTGTTTGTTTGCTGGAAAGCACTTCCACCACATACAAGCTCTTCCCAGCAGCACTATTCAAATAACGATTCAGTGTGTGACAGATGAATAAGGATTGGAAGGAGAACACCCAAAGCACCCAAGAAGAAAAGCACGCGGCTGACAGTATTTATCCGTCTGCCACAACGTTCTCTCCCGGTGCCGGTTTTGTTTACCCTGTTGGTGAAAGTTATTCGTCTGCTGCGCTTCACCAATACCGATCATCCGGTACGGTGCTGGAGGTCATGCTAGAGAGAATGGCTAATGGGAGAAGGAATGGCATAGTTTGTGGAAAGTACTTGCCCTGAACTCGCGCTTTTCCTTTCCTCCCATTTTGCGGGAAAAGAAAGGAAATTTTCCGCGAGCGAACAGAGAAGGAATGTGTGTTTGCAGGCACTCACTTTCGGCAATGTCCCACCGTGTCGTCATCCCTCCCAGAACGAAGAAACTTTTAAAGGAAAGGATTGTTTTTCCACACACTTTCATCGGTTGTTTTTGCCTGGATCGTCCGCCACCCAATGAATTCATCCACCCCGTTTTGCTTTCCCGGTGTTATTGATGTGTGTTTTTGTGCGCTTGCAAGCTTCCTTTTCTTCCAAAGCATTATCGATTTTCTGGGCCGATTTTCCAGCAGAGCTGGTGCGACGTTTTCCTGCTGCTGCTGCGTGTCTAGCGTCTCTTATGCACAACACCCCAACTTTATGCACGTTGAGCATTCTGATTTCAATCTCTGCACGTGAAAGCCGCCCTTCTTATGGGTTGTTCCTTATCAAAGCTCCCACGACCTTCAGCAAGATGGCTGAAGCTGTGTGTGTGTGTGGGTTTGTGTCACCCGAGTTCTGGAGGAGCATTGCATTGTTGTTTAAGGTTGTTTTGCATCATCGTGGCGCTTTTGGTACTAGGCAGAGCACGCGCAGCACAGGAGATTGAAGTTGGCAAACTCTTCTCTTCCTGGCTCCCCAGTGGGACGTGGTCTGCCGAAGAAAGTTTAAATTTGGTATGGCATTGATTTGGATTGAATTTAAATTGTGTTCTGGAAAGTGGGGCGAGGTGGAGACTCGGGGTGGTCCGCATTTCCCGACCGTGCACAATCTTGATTGGTTTTGAGATTTGATTTCGTTTGAGCTCCTGGGATGTGCTCTTGTTTGGCCAGGACCCCGTTGCGAATCGTCTGTCACGGTGAGCGATTTATTTCTTTCTATTCGGTGTCTTGGAATCATGGGCAATGTTTTATTGGTGATGCCACTGTCTCCACTACGCCGCTGCAACCGTGGTATATTTTTATTTTAAAATATTGCAATTTATCAATCAGAAAGTCTCGGTGCGGCTCGGTTCATCGCGGGATGGGAAGCAAGCAAGGGAAGTATTTCCATCAGATGATTGTCTCTTTCGTCGACTTGCCGTAAGTGCTGCATCTTTCGACGATGATGAACATGAAACCATCCATCTATGGTGCGGCCAAACAGCTCTTCTTATCTTTGCCGAACTTCTAGCATCGTTTGAAGCCGGTGTACAAGCCAGAAGTTGCCTTGCATATGTCAGACTGTCTCTTCCGACGGCTGCGTTCGTGCTGGGTGGCTGAGTATAGAATTACAAAAAACTGCAACAAGGTTCGGGAGATGTGTAGAGATAGTAGACATCAGCCGCCTGCTTGCCGCACGCGTACAGCTGTCAGACAAACATGGGCTGTAGCAGACACGTGACAACCTTTGATCGAGCGCTCCATTCGCTCCAAAGACTGATCGATAGCCGTGTCTATTTGCACTTCGTCGTTTCCTAGCCGTCTCGTTCGGGCCTAGACTTCTAATTACCACCCGAAGTAGCGCAGTTTGTTCGCAATGTGGCAGGTTGAGTAATGGGGTATTCCCTTTTCTCATGGATGCTAAATGCACGGGTGGCAGACACGAGACAAACCTTCCGAACAGAAAAATCATCTTCTCCATCCAGCGGCCATATGGTTTGTGGGTACATTTTGGGGTGGTCTCTACCCAGACATTTAACTGTGCTGCTGCTGGTACTTGCAGAGGATTTGTGAATTTGCCCGACCCGCGAAGGGAACACTCTGGCGAACATAATCAGCATCTTGGCGGCTCGTTCGCAGTTGTAAGCGAGACCACCCGATAATTGAGTGCGGCAAGAACGGCAAACGGGTGTGGCAAGGAGGATCCAACCCGTGAAGGTGGATGCTGTGGTGCTGCTTAATTGAGAAATTATTTTTAATCCTCTTGCCCTTCACCCGTTTGCGTGCTCGCTCACATCTGTAGCCGCTCGCTGTTCGCTTTTTCTCATCGGCGTGAGCCTGCGCCGCGCTATACAGCACGACCATTCGCGAGAAAACGCAACCATCGGTAGATGATGATGATGATGGCTTGGTGTGGAGCTCGAAAGAAATTTATTGAGATATGCCGCAATTATTTGCACTCCTTTCTTTGGACTCTTTTTCTGTTTTGCGTGGTGTGCCCACAGTGAAGTCTGGACGAGGAAAATTCGCCGACAGTAGCAAAGCAAACAAGCAGAGCGCCCCGAACCCGGCGAGACCCGGCAGCACCGTCTCGAAGATGATGTGGCTTGCCTCTCGTATGATGGGACGTTCAGTTTTTTTTGTTTGTGTTGAACTGTCGCAAAACACGAACAGTATCTTCCCAGTCGGGAAGGACACTCCGCCTGTCTGTTTGTATGTGCATCCCTTCCAAAAGAGGCTCTCATGACACGACGTGAAGGTGCCGGGAGGACACAAAACTTGTGAAAAATGATGATGTTGTTACGTGGAGCACTTCAATTAAAATAATTGCGGTTTTTAAATACCATCTTTCCCGATTCGGCCGCACCCTGTGACGATGGGACCTGGCACACACAGTTGAGTAACACTCGTCTCGGCAATAGCAGAGCTGGGAATGGCAGGAGCATAACATGGGGCTGATGCTGATGATGTTTCGATGGGTATAAAAGCAAAGAGAGTGAGAGTGCAGCAAGAATTAATGACAGTAGTAGTACGCGAGCATAACCGCCATGCTGCAATGCTAGTTAGACTAGATTGGGCCACCTATACACTTGATGTGTTAGCAAGCAGAGAGAGAAAGAGAGAGAGAGAGAGAGATAGAGAGAGTGTTTGTATGTGTATGTGAGAGAGAGAGAAGCAGTCTGTCTTCTGGCTATAATAGTACTTTTTGGACTTATGAAAAGGGCTACGATAATTGCAATTATGCTGCAGTTTGTCTTGGGAGGCTGTCTCGGAGTGTTTCCCTGGCACACATACACTAGTTTGTGATTTACCATCATTATGCTCGATTAAGGGGTACTTCATTACGTACCATCTACAACTTGTGGTGTTGCCTACAATGCACTTTTTGTTTGGCCCATCGGTGTCAGTGTCACCGCACTTGTTCTAACGAAGGGACGAAGCTAATGGTATGATGGATTGGGGAACGATGTTGGGTGGATAGGTGATGCGCGCTCACGCAAAATGAGTCATCAAAGTGTTGCTGATTGCAGTGATCACGGCGCAAGGATATGCAACCCAACCGGGTGGTGGGGTCCGTTGGGAGGGCTCATTATGTGAGATGTATTGTTAGTATTGTATTTCATCTGCCCTCTTAAAAATGGCGAGGTGTCTGAGAAAAGATGCATCTTACATGTTATGAAGCGATGTGTTGAAGAAGCATAATAGGTGAGATTTAATTACTTTCTAAAGAAACAGAGGAATGGTTGTTTTTTTGTTGCGCGAGATGATGATTTTTTTATTTGCTTAAACTAGAGGCAGAAGAAAGTCAGGAATCTGGCCGTATTGCTTAACTGTGATTTGCTACTTTTGGTAATAATTTGAATAAGCCTGCGAAACAAATCTATTTTTATTGCCGGATTGTTAAGCGTAAAATAAATAAAATAAAGATAAAACAATTGATTTACTCATAAAAATACTTTTATCTTCTGCACACATACATAACCAGGCTAAATAAATTCAGTAGAAAAGGTTTAAAATGTTTAACATTTTACTATTACCCAAGATTTAAAATTTAAACTCGATATCGCTCAACCCATTTTGTGCCCGAAAAGTTGCACTGGTGCACCTTTAATATTTATCTTCGCCGCCGGTGAATGTGCCCGGCGGAGCACTAATGCCAAAATGCAACTAATAGCCTGCCGCTTACACATGCCATTAGTTATTTTTTATCGATATCGGAAACAGGCAACTAGCGCGAATGGCGCTTCCAAAACACTTGCAAACGCTCCAGAGTGTGCACTAATAAAACTGCGGTGCAGTTTTCGACCCAGTGTGTGTGTGTGCTGTGCTGTGCTGCAACATCCTGTTGCAGCAGATAGGCTGTCGCCCACGGGAAACACGCGAAAAATTACAAGCGCTACCCCACCATCCTCGCAACGTGTGTGTGTGTGTGTGTGTGTGTGCTTGGAGTAGCATTTAAGCGCAAACATGTCTCTGCTGTGCAGCCCATTTTTCTCATTAACTGCTCCAGAAACCTACCGACCCCGCAACCGAGTGGCGAAACGATCGTGCCACCGAGCGTGCAAGGGCGCGCGAAAACACAGGAAGGAAGTGGGAAAAGTTCGGCCAAAAATCGAAATCGGCTCGCATCCTTTCCCCGTGTTGGCGTGTGCGGCCACACGGTGGCGAAATCTGTGTTACTACACACACACACACACAGAAAGAGCGAGACGCATACCGATAATGGCCGGAATGAAGGGGGAAGGGGGCTGGAAGCGGGGTAAAATTTATTATCAGAAAAGAACCATAAATTTTGTACCGAAAAACCTCGCCACCCTCCCAACGGTGTGTTCTGCATGTGCACGCTCGCTCTCTGCGCTACGGATCTTGCCGATTGCTTCCTTTTTGCGCTGGTTTGCACTACCGGTAGCAGCGGCGGCCCGTTTGCTGTGGGGCGGAAAAGCGCACAGGATGGTGCGGGAGGCGTGAGGGAGAGGCTTTTTTTGTTGCCTCGTTTTATTCGTTTCCAAAACTGCCACTTCCACTCCACCGGTGTGCGCCGCGGCTCGATTGCAATTCTGAAATTATATGTTGGCGAAAAGGAAGGGATAGAATGCCCTCCCGAAATGCAGCAGCTCGCGCGCGTGTGCATCTGCAATAATAATGCTCATTGGATGGTTGAGCGGGTTACTGTTTCTTCCTCTGTAACGGCGACCGAGACGCACACAGTAGCGAAGTGATTCAGATGTACCACCAACCGTTGCTTTGGCGATTGCTTCTTTTTGCTTGTGAGGAATAATATCTCCCTGGTGAGTAGAAGCTAAGCAAAAACCATCATCGGACACTTTTGGTTTTCGTAACGTTAACGGTAAACGGAATTTTAAATTATAAAAAAAAAAAGATTCCCAGTGTTGGCGGCATTTTTTCAAACGAACGATCAAGCAGAGAGAGAGAGAGAGAGGTGTGTGTTTCATCTCCATCTCCAGCCACGGGACAGATGGTCCATGCCTTTTGTCGACCGCACAATAGACATATAGACCCGCAGGTTTGGCAATCCACTCGTCTTCTGCTTCCCTCCAAAAGGAGGAGAATCTCAAGAAGCGGCTGGAATTATTTCCCCTCCCTCGAGGCTCGTACCCCAATGGCTTAAAGATGATTTAACAACACTTTTTTCCGTCTTCCACCATGCTCTTCGGCCGATAGCTTTTGATCTCTCACTCTGTTCGATCGGATCTTCCCGTCACTAATGAGCGCCTAGCCAAACAACTCAGCTACCGGGCTTTAGCAGTCTCTTCTCCACGCACTACTTACCCCAGGAATGCTCCTCTCCCACGACAAACGGGAGCAACCTGCTCCTTCAAGCAAACACATTTCATTAGCGTAATTCGCCTGCCAGGCCCGTGATGCTTTGTGATTCTCTGAAGCAATGTTGGGGGGATGCTTTTCGGTACCGGACAGAACCTGCCGTTTTTGTTTGTCCCATAATCGGCTTACCCCGGGAGGCACGACAAAAACCGATCGCGAGACAAGATTTCATGGCTGTGGACCAGCCTAAATCCCACTCGAGCTCACGGTCACCTCAAAGGAGTCGCGCGGAGCAGCTGTCCATCTCCGATAAGTAGACGTGAACGCAATCAGCTCTGACAGGCGTATGCAAGGGCGAACCGTTTAACGTTGACGACAGATTGGTGACACATGTCGGTTGCAGTTTTGAGTGCTTCATTGTCCGTTGCTTCAACTCAATCTGGGCCGATTATCTATAAACCTTTGGTAAAGCCAAAGTAAATTTCTTTGCTACTTTAAATCAATTTTATTTGTTTGTAAACACTCACAAAGCAACACTGAAAAGAAACAAAATATATTGCAAAAAGTCTACCGTTCGGTTTAATCGTTTAACCTTTCCCAGAATTCCCAGCCGTATTTGTTCGGGCAAGTGCGTTACGAAGTTAAAATAACTTACCCTTTTCCCGGAACACACCTACACAAACACGCACGTCAATGGCAACAGATGTTTTCGTTTTTCGCTGGGAAAATCGCCCTGCTTATACCGGGTCCTGATCAAGTGGTAATCAGTTTGGCGGGGAGGTGAAATAAAACTCTCTCAAACTCGCCCACGGAATGTATGTGTAAGCAGAAAGTGTAAAGTTTTCATGGGGGAAAGTGTTTTTTTTTTTCTGCCGGAAACATCGACCTTAAAGTCGATGAAAACGGAGAGCAACAACAACCTGTAACGCTGCAAACCGTTGAACTTTTTGCTCTCAGAAACTAAGAGGACGTTATACGCTGCTTGGTTGCCAGTGTCGAAAACAAAAAAGTTGTTGATCTAAAAGGTCTTTTAATTTTCAAAAGTAATAATAAATTGGATCTCATCCGTTTCGGCGTGATAGGACTCAATTAAATGTATCTGAAGCGATTAATATGAAAATGCATATCCCTCCAAAAAGCGCTCAACGGTAATCTGGTTCGCTCTTGCCTTTGTTGGAATAAATGCACCATGTACACCGATAAATAATCACCCGAAAATGACACTAGTGGACATATTTATATCCTACTCAGACGAGAGCATAGAAGCACGAGGGAAATCCCATTCTGGAAAGAGTTTTCGGTCTGATTATTTGAGGCTATATAAAAAAAAGAAACCGCTCGCCGTGCATGCCCGATCACACTGAAAATGAAGTCATTAATGCTCGGAGAAGCTAAAAGGGGAAAAGGAACGAAAGACACCAATTTCAATGCGAACGTGTGCGAGGTATAGACCGCGAGAAGATTCATGTCTGCTGCTTCCCGATCTTCACAGCATCTCCAACGGTTTGGGCGGTGATGATGATGGCCATGCTGATGCTGGATGTCTTTCCGTCTCTTGCTCTCCACTCCACGGCTCGTTAAACTCTTCCCACTGATATGTGGATGAGTTGGTTTTTATGTACGTACATTTATCACTCACAAACGCATGCTGGAGCCGGGAGCACACCGTTGCACCAGAAAACGCATAGGCTTGGAGCGGAGAAGGTACCGGTCAACGATTAGAATTAGTTCTTGGTGTGCCCCCTTGTAACTTCAGAAGAAGAAAAAAAACATGTCCGAGGACGTCCCCGGACACGAGGGTTATACACAACCGTTTGACTTTTGTTTATGATGTGGCCGTGGTTGCGGTTGTCCTCGTCCCATCCCTTGTCCCTGTATTTCCTTGATCTTCGTCCCTCTTGTCGCAGGGCGTCTTGTTTTGGGCTGCTCAGGAAATGCGACGACGACGATAACGACGACGAAGAAGTGAGATGATTTCCTCGCGCAGAGATAACTGTCATCGTATTTTTGTTCTCTCTTTTTTCACTCGTTCCAAGCTCGCTTTTTTGCTCGTTCTAGATCATCAAAGCTAATACTCATTCTGTAGCATCATTAACAAAATGATCACACTGTTGACCGGGCCTCCCTTCCCTGGCCCTCGGGGCTCGGTGCGATTCTGGTTCATTTTCGTGCCCAGCTGGAGCTGTGCTCGTTGATCTGGCCTGGGTTTTGTGTGTTGCTGGCGGGTAAAACAGAAAATAAGATCGTTTAACTCACTCGACAGAAAAAAAAATCTCTCTTACACTGCGCTTCCAAAAGAAAAGAACGGCGATGATCATTTCGGGCGGCACCTTGTTTGGCTAGGAAGGTAGAAGTTTGAAGCCCATGGGAAGCAGCGAGAAGGTGCGTTAATCGAAAAATTCTCCAAAAGCGCTCAATCAGCTCCAAAATGAGGCTCATTAAAACATAGAAAAATCGCTCAAGGTCCCGCGGCTGGAAAGTGCAGAGAACGTGAGAAGACGCGGAAGATCAAACAAGACGCAAGGTAAATCAATGTTTTCAGTTTCACAAAAGCCAAACAAAACCAATCGTGCAAACTCTCGGGCGCAATCTTCTAACCGTTAGAATTCCAGTCTGAAGGGAAAAGACGCCAGGGTATGATACCAGGGTAACCAGGGTAACCTCCGACCTGACAGGAAGATGTTAGAATAACGCTAAGTCTTTTGGAGAGGTTCCACCTTGTTTAGATCAAAGCACTAGCATCTTCCACGAACAAAAAGATGTACTTAATATCCGCAAATGGGTGACGAGTGCAGTAAGAAAGCGCAAGAAGTATCCTTTATAAAGACACGCTTCTCATTAAAGGCTCACCACCGTTCCGATCGAGTCTTCGATCCAGGGATGTGTACGGCGCATCAGAGAAGAAAAATCTCAAATTGCCATCGGCAGAGCTACGCTGGCGTGGTCTATTTTGTCACTCATTGTTCGCTTATTGCTTTTTAATAAGCTTCCCAAACAATCGAGTGCGCCGCAAGAACTCGGAAGAGGTCGAAACAGACGCCCTCCTCCTTTCCGTGGGTTGTCGTCGTCCTCTGCACGATTTTTCTCTCCGAAAAAATCCCATGGACATCATCATCATCGTCGTCGTCGTCGCCGTTGGCATTTCGTCGAGGGAGTTTCGCTGGAACGAAACGAACTTTTGCCTCAATTAAGTAATTAAGATAGACAGTGCGTAACGCTTTTGAAGCGCCTCCAACTTTGGGGACTTTGTGTGTGCTGAGAGTGACGGTTTTTTTTTTGTTGCCGTTGTTGCTGTTCGTTCGTTCGCGCGTTCGTGTGGGTGGCCAAGATGACAGCCCGGGACCGGGTGACGTTGATGAGTCGCTGCCGGTCGACGGGAATGGTCTACTCCTGCGTTAGGCCTTTACGGGGTCGCCGAAGGAGGTGAATGGTTACAGCGATCAGTCTCGGTTCGTTAAATGCCTGAAGCCGGTCGGTGAGAAGCAATCGTAACGCACTCGTCTTACCGCCCTGGCGACAATCCATCAGGGTATTTTATTGCCAGACTCAGACACTACTGAATCGAAAAGAATTTAAATCAAGGAAACATATTTTAAAGAACAAATGTGTTCTCTCCATTCGAGCGTTATTGTTAAGTGGTGCTAGACATCTACTCGTACACCGCATTATTTGCATCATGTGGTCATATTATTATATCCCAATGGTTCTCTTCCTCTTCAGTCATCATCTTGAAACCGCTAGGGAGTGTCCTTGCGCACAATCTGAACACGTTCTCCCAGCCGAAGTGAAACGAAGGCCGCAAAATAGTTTAGGTCACGAATTGTTTATGCAAATTCAACATTCCCGCAATCGGGTCACATCTGTTGTGTGTGTGTTTGTGTGTGTGAGTGGGTCCGGCAAGGAGAGAATTCAATTTTCCCGCACCATCGCTGCCAAGATGTTCAAAATTATTATTGTCAACTTTTTTCCGCAGTTGTTTTTTTGTTGCCTCTCGTCCATTTTTTTATTTCTCCTTTCTCCGCAGCGCGCCGGCCGTTTTGGTTTGGCGTGCTATTTCCGGTTGGGCAATTTTTAAAACCATTTTGAATGTCGGCATTGCTGCTTTCCTTTTTTGCGATGCTGTCGGTCGATTGCATACCGGAGGTGAGCGATGGCGCAAACGTTTGTTGGGAAACGGGCCTCCCGTGCCCAGGGACGTGACAATATTTCAATCATGAAGGCTGCCGCTGTGACAAAGTTGACCAAGCAATTATTTGAATTATATTTCCTACAGCGGCACAAATATTGGGGGCAGTGCGTGAAATGAATAGCTCTGGTTTGGGTGTGCGTGTGTGCTTTCTACCCAGTTTGCAAAAGTTGCACGACGAGAGAGGGATATAAAGGGAGGACGAGGTGTGATTCCGTTAGTAGTGTATATTTTAATGAAATTAATGTCGCGCACTGTATCCGTTGCCTGCTGCTACTGCTACTGCCACGTGCCATTATCGCTTCGGCAACACAGTGCTCCACAACAAAGGTGTCAATTGTGGAGTGTTTGTGGTTGCGGTTTGGGGCCCAGTAAGCAATTTAAAAATACCCACCAATATTAATAACCACAATTGGACTATTGTCAATAATCGATCCTGCTGGGAACGCGCACCAAAATGGGCACGCTTTGGGGTGCGATTTTGAACAGCATGATCAGTTAAACGACTACCGTGCGTCGTGTAAGAAACAAACACCCTTTAAGGATGTCCCACATAAGGTTCCCCAGACACGATGTGTTCTGGATGCTGGATTGTGGCCAATACCATTTCGCACCAATGTATGTGCTTGAAGCACAGTCAAACAGCGGCAGCATCCGTGTGACCGTCGAGTGGATGTCCAACTACGACCTGCCGCACGCCCACCGTCTAGCCTAGCGTTTCGCTCTAGCCAACATCATTAGCATATTTATGATAATGAGATTATTATGCTTATTATTCTGTGAGAACGGTTGCGCACCCGTGTGGATGTGTGTGTGCGCGCATTCCTTTTTTTTGCCCACGGCACGGGTTGTTTCTTCGAAAAAAGATGATCACCCGACGAAGAGGACACCGTGTATGGTCGCCGTATAGCACGGTTAGTTTTTATGCTCAAACGAACATTTCGTTGCTTTTTGTTGTTGGTATGCTTTAGTGCCGTCGATGCGTCGTGCAGATGTTTGCACACTCAATCGACCATTTTCTCGCCATTCGGTTTGTGGTTGACGTAAGATGTTTTTTTTTTCCTTCTCCCTGCAGTACTTCCTTTTTTTCCCCTTTCTTGCACCGCACGTTCAGAAAGATGTTTCTTTTTATTTCACATGTTTTTCTAACAACACATTGAGATTGTTCATCGCTTCCGGTTCTGGGGTGTTAAGTTGTTCCACATTAAACCAAAAGTAGTTTTATTCGGAATATTTGACGGACTCCACACGATGTTCGATGCAACTCCCGTGAGTCACTCACTTCCGTCGTTTACTGGTCGTTCAAAAGTAAATATCTTTTTTTACGTTTTCTCTCATTTTGAAGCTCCGTTTAAAGTTGTTGAACTAACCACCGGTTTTCGTTCTTTTTTTGTGAATGAAATCCACACCAGACAGAAACAAAATATCCTAGGCTCGCGAAATGACCATCACACTGTGTTGGTGTTAGTGTGTGTGTGTTGTGTATTAATGACCGAGACTGAAAAGCAAAAACAAAAAAGAATAAAATAAACAGAAACGAAAAGTTCCGAAAATTTATTGCAATTTTATTCCACCATGCAACACCGGCGAATCACCGGCGAGCTCACTCTCACCCCGGCCGTACAATATCCGGTGTGAAAAGGAAGACGTCACAACTCGGCCCTGATGCTGTGCACTCCTAGCCCCTCTGTTTTCTGTCTTTCCACCTATGTGTGGGGTAACCTTTTTTTTGCCATTCTCTTGTCCATTGCTGGTGCAAAGAAATTAAAAAGAGGATTTAAAAAGATATACAGTACGCGACGACGTATCTTCTTCCTTCCCGAGTGGAGCTGTGGTGTAGAATGGAGAACACCGTAGAGCAGATCTTGCCCTGGTGAGGTTTAATAAATAAAACAACATTAACTCAAACCCTTGGTCAGCACCGTTTATCATCATCAAGCGAGAAACAGTCAACACTGTGCAGCAAACGTCTCTCACACAGTTGCACCACACAGCAGTATTCTAATCTCCAGCAAAAGAGCAAAGGGCTTTGTGTGAGATAATTCGCATTGAGCTGTGAGTTTGTGCCACCGTTTGTTTCTGTCCTCGAAGCGAAGGCTACTTTTCGCTCTTGGGAATTTATTTTTCATCTTGAAGCATTTTGAACGATATTGGAACGATGTAAAGTGACATTAAAACTGCTCCAAAACTGGCATATAGACGATCTCTCCCGAGCGGACTATTAGCAGTTGCTACCAAAAATAACCCATCCGGCGAGTGCTATTCCACCGTGGGGCCGGATAGAAGCGTGCCTATTTGTACGGAGGGGTGGTATGATATTTCTACGAAACAATTTAAAACAAAACCCACGCTCATCCTGGTACACAGCTTCCTTCAAGAAGCGCGGATCATGTGAGGTAAACAATTATTACCACGCATCTGAAAGACACGTAAGAAGTGCGGACGGATGTCGGAGGTGTAGCGGAAATGTAGCGCAAGATATCCAAGAAAATGTTTCAGATATTGCCGGCCCCCGGACACGCGATCCAATGTTTGTTTACGCCGAAGCGTACGTTAAGCAGAAATGGCGTTTACCACCGGCGTGAACAAGTTTCGTCCGACAATGTTTCGAGCCAGTTCTTCCCCAGCAGGGACGGGGGAAATCTTTACGTTACACGTTCGGGTTTCGTTTGCTGCGGCTTTCATCGACCGATTCTCGAGATATTACATTACGTGGTTTTGGTAAATGGGTTTCAGTTTCTTACTCAAACTCTCGACCTCCACGCCGCTGATCGCCGGTTACAGATTGCTCTAAGGTCAGGATCATGATCATCAGACGTTGTGCAACCACCAAAAATGTTTGCCTATTGTCCGCCAGTTCCATGATCCCTCGCGCTTATGCTGCAGCTGGTACCCGCGGTCCTCCAAGTGCAGACAGGTCACAGCACTGTCTCGTGTACTTTTTGCAAGCGGCTCATGAAAAATCGATTATTTTACAATCCATTGCAGCACCTCGGCGAGGTTGGATCGGTTTTGAATCATCCAAATAGAGGGAGGGAGAGAGAGCAAGAGAGAGCGAGCAATCGCTCAGATATCATGATGATGGAGCCATGGGCCCTTTTTTTTGCCCCACCGGCCGCCAATCATAATCCCTAGCCTGTGCTTTGGGTGCGGGGAACCTTAGCAGTTTATCCCACCGTGGACAGCCGACGCGGTAATTTAGCGTCAGGTCACGCGAGTTACGAGCAAATGTCTTCATCACGATCCCGAACAGCCGAAAGGTGGAAAACAAAGTGCACGAACACACGGCGGGATTGGTTTGTTGGTGGTAGATGTAAAGGCCAGACAAATTTTGCTGCCAAAGGGAGTTGTTTTACGCGAAAATATCTCGTCGCGGACGCCGCTGTGATTGGTGTGGACCTCCTTGATTGCTTAGTTTAACGCCGTACGGCAACGACGGCAACATCTTTGGCATGGGTTTTTTGTGCGCGATGGGCATGTTGGTTCTTGCAATGGTGTCACGGAGATGAAGAATGTGAGCTAAGCTGGCATGATGGCTACGTTATTTAGAGTCAAACGGTGAATTGCTATCACGATCTGATCGTCAAAACAATGCAATTGATTCCATTAAAGCTTTAAAGTCCTTTAAGAACAGAGCTCATCTTGATTGCAAAGTTGTAAGAAGCTGTCTTGATTCTCGATGTAAGGAACACATGTTTTCGCCACAAAACGGGCCTGCTCATTCGGTGACGCTCTCACACTCACTTTTAGTGTTTTAGTTCCATTTTTTAGCTACAAGCAATAGCGGTTTTATAAAACATTTGCACGCCAGCAAAACCATCACCAACACCGAAAGTTGAAAAACTTTGGCAGCGTTTGGCGTAAAAAAACTTTTACCATCAAAATGTGTGCGGCGTCTCGCACGTCTTGAGGCGCACACGCGCTAGTGTGAAATGTAACGTAATTGTATCAGAATGTTTGTGTGTGTGTGTGTGTATGTGTGGTGAGCTCCAAAATGAAACCCCAAAGCCACCGCCGGCATGCACTAAATTGCTAACATTAGCTTCCGCTTCGGGAACTGGCTGGTGCCACCGCGAATATTCGCGAACTTGGCCCATCATCCTTCCCGGGGCAAAAACAATCTCTTCCGCCGCGCCCGCCCAGGGAGAGCAGGCTGCTAGCAGGGCCACCACTTTTGCAACATAATGAAAAATCAACAAAACTAACCGGAAAACTGCTGCTACTGCTGTTTGGTATTTTTTTTTCTTTCCGCTCAGCGATGTCAAGAAATGTTAGCTAAAAATAGGGAAGACGCACGTTGAAGGGGGAAATGAGCCTTTGCCTGGAAGCTTTTTAGTGTGGGAATGAAATATTTTTTTCTTTTCATTTTCACCACGGGATGAAAATTCCACGAGAGAAGAGTTACCGGTGTAGATGGTAAAAAAAAACCTCTTCCCTCCAAATGCACACAAACACCGCGTTCAAAGTTTTGGAATTGTAGATGTGCGAGTTTCCGGACGTCGGAAAATTTTTCCCAAGAGTGTATCCCTCCCTCCCTCCCCCCACTCGGACCGTGCACAGTGCACTGCCAAACTTTCATCACGCGAAGCTCCTAACGAACGAGGCAGGCTAGACAAAAACACTGTTTACTCTCGATGTGTTTTGTGACAGCAGCAGCAGCAGCAGAGAGAAAGAAACGTAGAGTGCATAGAAAAATGCAACCAAATAGTTCGCGCGCAAAATAAAACCCTAGCAAATGGGAAATTAAAACAAAAACAAATCCCTGCCTGTCGCCCTTCGTCCCAAACTCCGTCCGTTGCTTCTTGCATTCTTTCGCTGGCAAATAGAAAACAAATCGCGAAAAAAGGGCTACTTACCAATAACGGCGACCATCGTTCCCGGCATGAAGCAGAGGAAGCGCTACTCCAAACGGTTGCAAAAAAAAAAACTAACGAAATCAACACAGAGCAGAGTGGACGACAAAGCACCCGTTAAAATAATTAAAAGTAAAACTAACTAGTAAAACTGCAATAAATTTGAAATTAAGCAGAGCGCAGCACATTCCATTCCTGGCCCTTCCTTTTCCACCGCTGCAAGGAATTGAAAGTGAACCGAAACGTTCTCACTCGCTCGCTGTGGTTTGTGAAGGCAGTTTGGAGGACTGACTGTGTGTTAAAGTATGAAGCAAGAAAATAAAACCCACTGTGGGGGGAGGTTTCCTACTGCAATCGTTTGCTGACCACAGGCTAAAGTTCGTTTCGGTCAGATTCAAGCGGAAGGTGGTGGTGGGTGGTGGTGCTAAGTGGCGCCATGTGTGCCTTTCTGTGATAATTTACATTCCCTTCGAGCGATTCTCAAAACTCAAAACTTTCGGAAGCTCCGTGTCTTGATAACGAGCATCTCAGATATCGCTAATCACAACAAAAATTTCTCTTATTTTATAATGCTTTAGTATAGCTAGTTTTGTGTCCCCTTAGGTGTTCCTTCCCTGAAGAAGGATGCTTCGAAACAACAGCTTTACTTGACAATCTTAAGTACCTCTCCACAGGAGCTCATTGCACGGTTTCGTCCTTCTTCATGTCCCGCGCAAGTGTAGTGTGAAGATCTCTCACCATTTTTGGCTCTTTGTTTTGCTGCCAACTACCTCATACCAGAAGAGCTAGTGCATGTGTGTCTGCTTGTATTGGTAATTAAATTTAATTAAAAGTAGTGAAAGCGAAACCAACCACTCTTCCACCACCCGGACAATCTCACCCAGTTCCGGTTCCAGTTGCGATTCCGTAATGCAATACACACACACACACACACACTCATCGCTCGCTTTGCTTCTGAAACGACGGAAAAGTATAAGCCAGCCCTTTCACGCTATCCTCTATTCAACGAGCAAGTCAAGCGATGTCGCGCTTTTGTCTTTCGCATTTGATGGAGTCCGTGTTCGCACGGAGGTAAGAGGAAGCAAAAACATATCAAATAAAATGTCACAGATGTTTGAAAATTTCGCTAAAACACGAATTGATTGCGTGCGTGTTACTCTCCAAGTCTACTGAACCAGTTGTGTAGTAGTGAATCCTGCCGAGATCATGTTTCCGCTGAACCGTTCCATCAGCAGTAGAGCATGATTTGGAATGCTCTTCACAATCAACTGATGTGTGGCTGGCTGTGTTTAAACACAGTACGCGTGGGGAAGGGAAGCGACCAGCATTGAATTGGCGTGTTTGATGTGGCTCTCCGTGCAAGGGGGCGGTGGCTGCCCACCGCGCTGTGGTAAATCCGATCAAAAAGCAATAACATTCGAGCCGAACGCGATCCTCGGCGTACGCAAATCAGTATGCAAAAGGCAAAAGTCATCGCTCCGTGTCCGGCGGTGTGGGGAGAAGGATTCGATGGGACCGGGGCGCATCATGTTCGACCAAACAATACACAGAGCACCCGCTGGGGACGCGGTAACCAGATCGGTGAGAGAGTGAAAGTGTGTGAACCCCTTTTTCGCTGGAAAAGCCCTCAATTTTGCCCCTTTGCACTTTTCACTCGTCCTCCGGTGGGTCGCAGTGGGCTGTGTTTTGTTTTTCTGCAACCCCGCTCCGACAACCGTGCTGGGGGCGGTGCGCCGGTTCGGTTCGGTGCCTCGGTGGTAAAAGATTTTGATCCTAACACAACACAACCCAAATTGATCCTAAATCTCGGCACTTGGGGAAATGCACAGCACGCGGGTTACACAGCCAAGAGTCACTGCTAAGAGTGGCGGCAAGGAACAGTCTGTGATTTTTCTCAGGATGTTACCCGGGTACCGGTGAATTCGGTGGGCTGGTTTTGCTGAGGGGTGAGGGCGCCCCAGCGCCGAAGTGAAGAAATTGAAAACTCATCCAAAATGTATTTGATTCGTGGGCGCTGATAAATCATGTTTTGGTACGTCCTTACTTTCATCCTCTTCGAACAAGTTCTCTCGTCTGCTTTTGTTTCCATGTCATTGTTCCACTTTTATGACCTTGGTCTGTTCTTTTGCATCATTTTTATCGTTTACCTCTTTTCCCCCTGCTGGGCGATCGGGTGTGATGATTATGATTGTTTTCAATGTTTCTATTTTTTTTTTTGTGTTCTTTCAAGTTTTATCTGTTGCTTCAAGCTGCTGTTCATATTCTTTGTGTTTTCGCCTTTCAAAAGTTACAAAACACCCTCAAAAGGATTACGGGTTGATACTTTACTGATCTTTTCTCGCCTCTTTGTCTCTTTCTAATTTCCTCGCCCCTGGCCCTTATCCCTAAAACGGGGTAACGATTAAAAAGCAAACAACCTTCTTTTGCTTCACTTTCTGTCCTATAATTGTAACCTAAATCGATTTCCTCCTTCTTTTTCTCTTCTGCCAAAATCCCACCTACCACGGGGAGGCGAGACTGTTTCTAAATCGATTTTTGTTTTTTTTTTCGGTTTTTGTTCGTTTGTTCAGTTTGGTTTTTGTACACTTTAGGCCAGCTCGTTACCGATGTCCTCCCGTCCACTAGCGATGATTTGTTAATCCCCTTAGCCGTGCGGTGGTTCCCGAGCACTGAGCATAGCCAGCAATGGCTATTTATGTAATGCTGCTTATTTACAGCTTATCATCAGTTCTTTTCCTCTCCTTCCAGTGAGCGAGTTCATTGGCTGTCCTTCTATAACTTCATTTCTTCCACCCTTGTTAAGTGCGAGTAGGCTGTCTTCGAAGATTGTTGTCGTCTTTTTTTTTGTCTTTGGTTAAAACTGTCAACGCCTAAAGTGTTGATTAGGAAGGAACTTTCAAAGTATTGTATCGCTTATAGACACATGCATGGGACGGGCGGTGCGTTCTCTAATCGCTAAACACGTTTTCTTAGAATTCAAAAACACTCGTCGGACAGCCAAACACTGAAACACAGCTAAACGAATGAGCTGCCAAACAGTACCGGGAGGGATGTAGGTTACGATGATTTATGGGCCTTTTTTTTTTTTTGGGTAAACTTTCGACTTCCTCCCTTCCACGAATGACCACTATTTCGACCGTAAGGTAATCACTTGTCACGATGTTCTCGTGTACCGCGCAACGGAAAGAGCGTAGAAAGCGAAAACCATGCTATGAAGAATTAATTCCTCGTAGAGTGGATTTTGAAGGATTACGAATCCTTAGAACGTTTTCTGTACTTACAGCGCAAGAGGCCCGTCATGGCCCGGAACGCGGGCGGAAGTTTGTAGTTCGAAACCGAAGACGCAAAGCAATAGGTTTATGCTTGTGGCTACAGCGCTACAGAGTATTGGTTTACAGCTCTAATCGCTGCACGTGTGGTAATCCAGTTTAGTGTTTGTGGGTAAACTAATTTTACCAGCCTACAGACAGATTATAACGCTTCACAAAGCTCGCTCGAGTTGGTTTGGTGGATCCATTCTGTGTGTCGGTTTACTCTCCCCCAGAAAGGAAATCAAATTAATGGTTAAAATGACGACACAGCGGTGTGATTTGTGCAATTGAAGCAAAAGACACCAAAATGCTGCTTTCCTTCCTGCCTGCTGCCTCCCTTCCGGTGGCTAAACAATGGAGCCGCCACCTACGTCTCGCTACTTATTTGTAAAAATGTCCGTTTTGCTGTCGCCTGCCATTGCGCTGGGTTACCTTTAAATGGTTCATTAGCGTTCTTTGGCTGCGAAAATTAAGGATAAGGGATACCCGCTTCGTGTTACAGCCGTTGGCGTTTAAGGTAATTCAGAGGAGACGGAAGCAGTGTGGAAGGGAGAGGGGGAGAGTGAGATCGAGTGGCAAGGTTTTGGTTGCAGTATTTTATCTTCAATTTTGGCCTTCCTACGGTCGGGCGCACCTCCGATTCGACCTTTTTCCGGCATTTCCCGGGCTAAAATACGGCGATGCGAAGTAATTAAAATTCTGCACCAACAGTTTTCCATCGCTTTTCCGGTCACACGCTTCCTTCCGTTCCGTTTCGCTTCTCGCGGTGAGACTTTTCGAACGCATCTGTGTACTCTGACCCAAAGTGAACCAACAAAAACTCCCCCCGCCCCCCTGGAAAGGAGGTGTACCACCTCTTGCACAATCTCTTCCCCCTAATGCTCCTTGTGAGGCGTCTAGAAAAGGGATGGTTTATTTTACAGCCCCCTACACCAGCCCGTGTTACCGGAAGGACCAAGGAAAGGTCTGCAAATTGGGAAAGAAAAACACGTAATGTGGCGCTCCGGAGCTTTCCCTTGCCGGGTTTGAACCGGTGTTGGCCCTTTTCTGGCAAGAAGGAAGGAAGAAAGCTTTAGCAACGGGGCGGCGATCCTTTCCAGAAAGGTCACCAATTTTATTGGCTTCCTTCGATGATAAACAGCTTTCCCTGGCTGCCGGTTTTGGGTTCTTTTCGTCTCGCAAGAAGCGTGTTGCAGGTGTATGAAGATTTATTTTCTACGCTCTACCAAAATATGAGAAGCCTACAGAGAGATCTGTTAAATGTTGTAAAACTTGTAGAGATATTTTTACTAAAAATGTTTCTTTCGCTTGCCTATCGATCAAACTATCTCTTTATGGCGTTTGCTATTAAATATCAATTTAATTCAATAACAACTCGCTCCGCGTAGTTTCAGTACGTCAATTCACATTAGCCAACAAGTGGTAAAAAACCCTTCCACTCCAATGAGAAAACGTGTACTTAAATCTACTATACCTCCCATTCAATCTCTCTCTCTCTCTCTCGCCGTTCAACCGGAAATTATACTTCTAAAAACATCTGACAGGAGGGAAAATTTCGAATCAAATCATCATTAAAGAGTGGCGAGCGCGCTCCATCAACTCCAAAAACCATTGAGGAAACAAACAAACCCACCCAACATCACCACCGTTCATCGTTTAATGGACCAAGTGATGCCCTCGTGGCACAGCTGGAAGAGGGACAACGAAACGATAGCGAAATCATGTTTGGCATCCTCCAAAACTGGCCACAAACGACGTTTCCTCTTCTGCTGCTACCAAACGTAAGGACAGTGGAGAAGTTATTGAAAAAGAAATCTCGCCCTCATACTTCCACACAAACGGTTTTGGCCGGTGTGGGAACGGTGGAGTGATAAATAATTCAAATATTAATTTTCCGTAATAGCCCACACAATTTCCCGGTCGGCAGAGTGGAAAAAAAAGTCGAAGGAGCCATTGCGAGCCCATTTTCGTGGATCCCGCGGGAAGTACCATTGTCCTTTGGGCGCAAGAAAGCATACTTTCAACCATCCTCTGCGGGAAAACTTATTGCGTATTGAGGGAGGGGCTGCCCGGCAGCAGATAAGCCCCAAAACCGTTAAGCTAAGCGTATTTGCACCGAACATACACACTAATCGATGCCGAAGTCGGGGGAAGAATGTATTATGGGGTTCTTTTGCTACTTCCTTTCCGGGAAATTAGGACGATATCTCCCTTCGTTGTTCTGGAAATTGTAGTGACACCTGCCCTTCCTGAGGACACGTAAAACAACCGCACAACAATACAGCAAGAATCACCCACGACGTGACTCTGCAGCAAACGGTTCAAGAAAACTATACAACATGAGAGGGATCTATCGGGCAGTATCGCCTTTCCCTGCATGCCCTTGTGCTTGCTCCTCGCTCTACCCGGAACAGATTGTCACGTTAAACTAATAAAATTATACAATCTTAATTACGATCGCATAATGTAAGCTTAATTTAAGCTTTCCATATACATACCATGCTCCACCAGGTCCTCTTTAAGGAGAGAGGTTTCCATGGAGGGGCACCTAGCACCTAGACTCTCCGTGTGTGTGTGGTGTGTGCTTGAGGGTACAATTACTCCCCCCCCTCACCCTCCCCTTCAAGAGATCACAGCCACTAGTGGCAGCAGTGTTTTCCAATCTTCCAATCCCCCAGGCGGCAACGACGACGACAAAACGACGGTACTCCAATTGAGGGGGTGTCACATGCTGCTTAATGCTTCTTGTTTGTCCTGCAAACGGTGCAACACAACAGTTTTTGTGTTCGTAAAAAGAAAATCCCTCACCATGCTGGGTGAGGCACGGAGGGAAAGGAGGGCGTAGAGCGAAGGTCGGTGGTAAATTAATGAGCAGCATCAAGCAGAACAGCAGCAACACATTCCCCGGCTCATTGGAAGGCGAGCGAGCGTTCGCGCGCACCAGCCCGGATGATATTCAATATCCTCCTCTCGCAAACTCGCCCAAGAGATCGACTAAATCGCTTTTGGTCGAAAAAGAAGCCCGAGGCAAACTGCAGCCATGGCAGCAGGTCGTCGTGCACTTGTCCGTGTCCGTCTCCTGTGTTGTTCCTCCGGATTTGCGCCGGTTTCTTCTAACGGTAGCGGTGAGGAGGTCGCGCCGCGCATTCGGTCTAGAGCGATGCATCGGGAATAGTAGACGCCGTCGCCGTCGTGTGCCGTGCTGCTGGATGTGTAGCCCTCCATTCAATCACCTTTTGGGGTTGCAGCCTTTTAGCTTTAATGGTACCATTATCACCGTCATTATCGCTCGGATGTCCTCTCAGCATGGTTTCGCAGAAATATCTCTCCAGCCTCCCACGAGTCGTCCATGTTGTTACCTGGGGAATTGCTGGGAGCTGTTTGTGTTGTTCTGCTGCCGCAGTGACATGCAATCTCCGGAATAGATAGTGGCTGCAGCACATGGAGTTTGAGATGTGCAGCGAAAGGTGCAGAAGAATGTTTCGCCGGGTCACTGGGAAGCGAGCTCTCCCTTCCAGGCTACATGCATGTTTGATGTTGGATATTACGAACCCTGATTGCACACTGGCTTGTGTAAATGGGTTTCGATTACATTCATTAAGGGTCACATTTAATTAGAAGCTTTTATGGTTTAAATCGATATACTCCACTACGGTGTGGGTTTTGTGGAAAGCAATGGTTATGAATGTCACTCAATTTGTAACAAAGATGCTCCTGGGTCATTGCAGAGGTTCTGCTTGAGAGCTCTCTTGCATATCCTTGAGCAATTGGCCTAGAATTGATAGGTTCTTTCATGTTGGGATCGTCTCGCACTCGCATTCATCACCCTCCATAATCTCAAAGCGAAGATCTCTGTCACTGACAACGGGAGACGCATGGATTCAACCTGTCCAATGAGGAAGAAAAGTTGCATCATTGACCCAGATGGAACTGTGGACCGTGGGCGTGGACGTCCCCTTCTAAGCGCGTGTTGCCTAACCTTAAGATTGAGCGGGTGTGAACTAATCGGAATCCATCATTCCCACTCACAAAGGCGGCAGCTCTTAATCTTCCGTTTGAGTACCCCGCTTCCCCAATGTAAATAGTAAATGTGTATCTGGGTGACGGTACAAGTGCACCACTCACCACTCGGGCGCGCAAACTCTAATCTAAGTGGCACATCAGAACACACTTACCCAATGATGAATGCAGAAGTACACGGACTCTGGAAAAAAAGGCCTTCCCGTGATAAAGGAAGCGTTGAGAATGAAAGGAACTTGCTTCCTGTGGAGCACCCGCGCACGTTAGAAAGCAGTTTACTGAAGTGTAAATACATGTGGTAAAGGTAAACAGAAAGTAAGTGTTAAAGGTCATCGTTTGTGTGGAAGCCTGTTTGAAGCGTCCCTATTTCTAGTGCTGCATAATAAATCCAGACCCTTTTTCCGAGGCACGGATGGAGCGCAATGAATAAGTAACTGCACCACTACCCTGCTCCATCCCGTGCTTTTGCGTCTCTTCTATCTGTATGGCATGATTGGGATTGTGCTGGGAAACACTCATTCGAATAAAACATTTCACTGTGCTGTAACACACAGTCGACGGCACTGTACCCTTTACTAAAGGTTTTCTTTTTCTCTACTTTATTTGCTCTCATTTCAGGTAAGTGTCAACAGTAGTTAATCAACCTACATTTTCTCTTCCCCTCCCGCACCCGTAACATCACAAGGTCTGCCGTCGGTAACAGGGTGTAGGTGTAGGAAAACTGGAGGTTTTCCACGATTACAAAGTAAGATTTCATCATCATCAGCGCCAGCGTTGCATGTGAGCTCCTGAAAAAAAAAAAGCTTGAATAGTCTGCTGGGACACTTTTTTCGCTCCCGGGCGTGTGTGGGACTTGTTGGGACGACTACATTCCCGGGAAAATGGAGTGTTTATTTACCTTCCAGCGTCGCAGCTCAGAAATAGAGGGAACGGAAAACAGCCCGTTCGTCCGGTAGTTGGTGGTTCTTCCGACTTCCAACCCAAGGTTCCTCGTACGCCTTTAATGCGGGAATTCTAGCCCTGCCTCGACGGCAAGTGGAAATGTAGCAAAATTAGCTCACCGTAGAACGACGAGTAATAGTCATGCTTAACGCTCAAACGCTCTCGAAGTGAAATAAAATGAAAAGGGAAATCGGAAAAGCAGTCACTGAAATGAGGAGCAAACAGCATCACAGACACCTACTGCTAAAGTGGAACCGGAAGTAGTTTGGAGTGTCTGTGTGTGTATGTGTGTATGAATGTTGGAATCAAATCGAATTGAAGCGAATCGATGAAAAATCATTCCGGAAGAAAATTTTCAACCAGAGATCGGCTATCCTTCCTTCCGTACCTTGAAGCAGGACGTGTAGGAGTTTGCGAGGGTAGAGATAACGGGGCGTGAAAAATGTATCGAATGCAAATGTGATGCCGTAATAGCTGTTTGGAATGGATGGTTTCGGAATATATTTCGGGTTTTTTTTTTCTCCCAAACGACCCGATGTCGATGTAGATGATGGTGAAAATTGCTGCAGCAAGAACCATTCACACAGGCGCACACGCGAGGCAAAAAAGGACAAGAAATGATTTTTTTGCGACACTACGAGACGTGTGTGTGCTTTTCACATTTTTTTTTTGGTTTGAGAGCCTTTTTCCAATAAAATGCTAATCAAGTGAATGGGAGAATCGACGTCGACGTGAGTGCAAGAGGAAAGCTCTGCTGGCTTTCCCTGCCCGAGGAGAGCATGTGTGTGTTCGTTCCGATTAGCTTCGAAATTGATTGGAAGCTTGTTTTCATCGCCGTTTGTGCGCTCTCTCGCCTGCACAAACAGACACCGCCAGTGTACACAGCTGGGGTACAAACACGCCGAAAGATGCCATTCCTCTTTTATGTTTGCCGGCGCGCACAGAATGCGTCAGACGTGTTAACATGGCTTTTCTGGTCGAACGGATAAGCAGCGATGCCGAACCCAGCGGGTCGCACGTTAAACGAAACGCCAGTGAAGCTGCTGTGGCGAGGCATTGAAAACATTTTCCATCCAACTGTCACCTCCCGTGCGCCGGGGCAGGTATGGCACCCGAAACATGCGCCGGAAGAATCTTAATATATTATTTTGTGATTTATTTTAGTGCAGTCGACCTGACGGAGACGAGCAACATTTTCCACGTGTGAGCAAAGTGTGTTCGGGACGGAAATCTCACCAGATTGCGGGAAAGCCAGCGCACGTTTGACTCCTTCAAAGGAGGGGAATATGGGTGACCACTTGGGTGTCTCGTCGTGTCAGAAGCAGATTGTGTTAGTAGAGCCAATCCACTACGCCCAACCTCAACTGCTTACCACTTTCGTTTTCGATAACGACGTACACCAACTGCAACTCTGCAACTTGAAGCAATAAAATTCTCACCACTGCGGACCAGGGTGTCGGACCCCCTCCCGGACGGCAAGGATGTGAGCAGACAGAAGGGAAAAAGAACACCGAAAGCGGCATCTAAATCTGGTGCTGGTGAAAAATGCTGCTAGTGCTGCCGCCGGTACGAGCTTTACCGCCCGAGTGAAAAGTCGGGCAAACGGGGAGTGCAGCGTATAAAAGCTGTCAACTGTCCCAGTGCGATACTTTGTCGTGTGTCATAAAGTATAAATCTTTCTCCCACAAGTCAACGGCACGAAGAATGTCCCGGGGAGTCTTACGCTCTCTATGGCATCCTTGTTGCTTCGGTCTCGGGCCAAGTGGCAAGAAACCACCATACATATTATATGATGCTGTGTAACGTTTCATCGCACCATAAATTCGACAATTTGTGCACCGGAAAAGAAAGTGCTGATATTGTACCGGTTTCCACAACCGGCGGTAGCTGAAATGCCACCGCAGTGCAGTAAAGTGCATGGACGGGTAGGAATTAGGCTCCCCTTTCACGTTTGACGGCATGGTTTTTGATCGGTTGCTTCATATTTAAAATTGTACAAAATTAATT
>KB672043.1:0-34254 GCA_000349105.1 Anopheles epiroticus | reverse complement strand
TTTACAGGGGTTTTCGATAGATTTTAAGTCGATGGGATACTTTTTTGACACCGAGGCACTTAATGCCATGGCTGCCGCACGATACTCGAATACGTTAATGATACTAAAGGTACATTAAAGATTCGTCTACGGCACACTTTCTCGACTCTAAATCCTACCACCATGAAAGGTGGTTTTTACATTTCATCTCCGAGAAAGTGTACCGCAGTCATTGCTTTATGCACCATGTTCTTTAGTATAATGAACGTAATCGCTTATCGTGCCGCAGCCATGGCATTAACTGCCGCGGTGTAGAGTAAGTGTCCCGCGTATCGTTTTTCATTTCATTTCATTTTTTTAAACTTGAACTTGCATATCTACCTTGCTGAATCTAACTCCTTATCAACTATTCATTTAACTATAAAGATTGAAAACCAAAAAAAAGATGTCCTTGCATGGATAGGAAAATATTGTTAAATTTTTAAACCAGATCTTAATGTTCATAGAAAGATATTAAACTGCGTACATAGAATCTTTAAATAAAAAAAAAATTGAATAGTTGTATTTATTATAATTATAATTTATAATTGTAAATTCAATAACATAAAATTTACAGAAATATATAAACTAAAAATGCATAGAAAAGCCCTGTAAATACAACACGACAAACCCTCTCTCAGCAAATTATCTCACTCTTTCGCTCTTTCTCTCTCTCTCTGAAAAATTCGAAAGAGCTGAACGGTTCACTGCAAGCGACGAACCCGCAGCATGAACGATGCGTTATTATTAGAGCATCCGTCGGCTGGCAGACGTAACTGGTATTACCCGGATCGTTGCGTGTTTGTTGTGAAAAATCTGTGTATTCCTTAATGTAATGAAATAGTGGAAAAGCATTAAACTTATACGGAATAGCGGTGACACAATCAATCAAACGTGTAAGCCTATTAACTTTAGTTCCATTCCGTTCAAAGTGTTTGTCGTACGTGATCCCGCGCGCGCTTCAGTTGCTTTCTTCTTGCTTTATTATCGTGCTGAAAGTGACCCCCGTCGTTCCGTGTTTCTGTTTGTTTGCTCGTGGTCTGTTACCTTCCCGAACTCAGTCTCCCAGTCCCAGCACTCTCATCATCTCCCTGGCGGCCCAGTCGTCGGTGGTGGCTGCCATACACACGAACGGTTGATATATTAATTTTCCCTTCGTTCGTTCGCTTTGCTACGTTTTGCGTTCGTGACCGTTTCATCCCGTCGCGCCAAGGCGGAGAGACCGTATTCAGCCCGTCGGTAAACATGGCGTCCTCGGTGACATTGTCGCTGCTCCGCCATTGTCCAACGCCGCTTGACTGTGAACGGCACAGAGTGCATTGTGTGGTTGCGGTTTCAGCAACCCTTTAACAACGGCGAACGCTGTACCCTGCCATCGAACAACATTATTCACAAAACGCATGTGCATTATCATCCACCAGAGGAAAAGGAAGACAAAAAGCGTGATAAAAGTGTGTGTGTACAGCAAACAAAAACGAATAATTCATCTAGAAATAACTCATCTCGAGTCAAAAGTGAAGACGAAAACAGGCAACGCACCCTCGAGAGGCGACAACAATAAACGACGATTGATCAAGGAATGCCCTTTTTTGGTCGAATTTGGATGAACAGGTCCGGACGCAGGGCGAAGAGGGTGAAAACGAAATCAAAACAAAATTAGACACACACCTCACCTCGTACGCCGGTGCTGGATTAGGGCACCTTTGTATTGCTGTTAAGCAGGGCTTTACGACCTTTTCAGTCTGTGCGTTACCGTTACCGAGGGGTCTGCCCTCTCTTCCTATCTCAAATTCGTGTCCTTATGTTGTGAGAACAAGTGTTAAAGCTGTTACGGCACCCTGCCAGCAGAGTGCTGTCATTCGATACTTCTACGCCGTGCGTCCTTATTTTTGCTTTATTGAAAGTGTATTTTAAAGTGTCCGCACAAAGTGATCCTCAGTCGTCTCCTTCCAGTGGCAAGTGAAGAGCATAATTCGTTGTAACCCCTTGTTTTAAATCGGAAAGTGCATTTCGCAAACCGGTGCATCACGAAAAGGGGGTAGCTGAGTGCAAAAAGGTCGCAAAAACGGCTCCACCGGGCTCCACACAGCCAAGGCAGTTCAGTTTCGGCAGCCCCAGCAGGGGAGCTCTATTTTGAACCGGTTCGTACAACCGTGCTCGGGTGTGTGTGTGTGTATGTGCGTTTTTCATATAATTGTGTATCTGTGCGCGTGTGTGTGTGTGCGAGTGCGTGACGAGTAGACAGACGGCGTAGAGGCAGGAAGCCCAAACGGAGCCATCGCCGTGCATCGAATTGCGGAATTGCTTGCGCATGGCAGTATAGCAATTGCGCAAAGCGACGAGAAAGAAACGGGCCGATTAAAGTGCATCGCTTTTTTATTATTCGGTCCCCATCGCCTTCCTGGTGTCCAGCATAATCGGTGTGTGTGTGTGCCTGTGTGTGTGGCTATGTTGTGAAGAAGAACAGCGGCGACGAGAACAAAAACCTTCGCTGCTTCGACTCAATCTTCCACCAAACACAAACACACACGAACACGGACGCGAAACGCGGGATCAGCCAGGTGAATAGAAGACAAACCATCCCCCTTCCACCTTGCCTTCCCTTTTTGCTTCTCTGAGGCTGTAAGGTGCTTTTTTCATCTTCAAAGAATTAAACCCAGAGTTTGACGTTTCGGTTTTCTGCGTTGCGCGGTTCGTTCTGTGTGCCTTCGCTTCTCCGGTTTTCTCACACGCTTCTTCCGAACCGCATCTGGCGTCGGCAGCATAGAATGCCATACCCTTCCGTGCGCTTGTGTGCGTTTCATCGCACACAGTGCCGCAAGAGAGAGAGACGCGCACGATACGAAAGACTTGAGCGCGCGCCAAAGCGACGAACCTTTAACGCAACTTTAAACCCACGAAAAAGAAGCCGTTCCCTCTCCGGACGCCGCGACGTCAGATGTTGGTAGCTTTTTCGAAGGAGACCTGGGGAGTATTTTACGCGCAAAGGGGTGAGGAAGGGTGCAACGCATGGTCCTGTTTTGGTGAACCACATTCTTCCTCCCGCAGTGGTTCTACACGCCTCTGCCAAAGTGTGCTTCATTCTTCGTGCTCGGTTGGCCTGAATTCGGTTGCCCGTGGGCTTGTTGCATTTTAACGCTTAACTCCTTGCTTTAGTGTCTCTTACGAGCGGTAATCCAGTTGGGAAGCGACCGCTGTGTCAGGGGTAGGGATCACATTGCATGTGCCCATGTGGGGGTTTTTCCTTTTTTTCGGTTTTTTTTCCCCTCCCCGTAAGCTATATTTAAATCGCTCTTTTCCGCAGCGGATGGTGCTTGCATGGGAAATAATACGCCCAGACGGGCGGGTGCGCACAGAAAGGGGAAAGAATGTCAAAATTGGCATCGATTTTAACAAAATTAGCCCAACCGTTTCTTTTTAAACTTTTGGATTTCGGGTAAGATGGGGCGAACGGAAGGCTTCAAAAGCAATGATCTGCTCTACTCACAATTTGCAGCACGTTCTGCGTTGTAGGGGAGTTAGGGGTGTCTGAGGCAAAACGGGCATGATAAGAATTTTCCTTACGTTCTCATTCAATAAAGAGCTTTTTACTGAAATTAAGGTCCTAATCTATGTATTGAAATCTGTTTTCGAAATGACCCAGTCTCAACATGTTGTAGGTGTGTATCATCAAAGAATATCGAAAAATATTTTATGTTTAGGCTTGTCCTTGTCACTTATATAAGGAGTTCTGCCAATAATAAATTTTGTGTCGTGTTTATTATGCCTCTGAAAGACCTCTGAGCTATTATACCCCTAAAAGACCTCTTGACCTCTTGATGCAGCGTATTTTAGAAGCTAGCATATTTTATTTCTGTATATTCCTCAAAAGTCTAAATCTTCTTTGGCATACTTTATTGGCTCAATCTCCTTTATAATTATGTCCTGCTAAATGGTCAAAATAATATAATTTTGAGGGAAAAGTTTACTTGGCTATGAATCTTATATTCTGCTCATAAAATAGTGTTATCAATATATGTTGAGCGTTAGGATTATAAATATGCTTGTAATTTTCCCTTCCATATTTCTGGTGACCGTTTTGCCGCAGGTAGCCCAAAGCTGGTTAAAGCATCACATACGCAAAATTGGCTCATTTTCCCCAAACGCCTCGAAGGAGAATAAACTTTTAAGTCAAAAAAGAAATGCATGCCGGCATAATTTCAATCCTATTCGTTGCTTCATCTCTTCTGTTCAATATTCGAAGTTTTAGCTTGTCTGCAGATGATAATGCAGAAGAGATTACAGCAACGAAGATGATGATGATGATGATGATGGTGCAGCTCTTGAACACTCGCAATGTATGCACGGTGGACGTGGAAATGGCCGGCGGGTAGATCCTGCACCTCGGAACCAGTTTTCCACGCGAGCTGCATCACGGCGGCACCTTTCCGTTTGCGCGGGTGTGTAGGACTCGAGATGGAAATAAAGCGTCAGGAAATAAGAAAACCTTTACACATAAAAAACGGTTTGCAGAAGCAGAAATGAAAGAACTTTCTTTTATTTCCCATTGTTGTGCTGTGGTGGAATAACGATCAATGGAACCGTTTTCCCCCTCATGTACGAGCAAAAGTCATATTGCACACTTCCGAAAAAGGTTGAATATAGCTTTTGTTTTTTCGCGCTCTTTGTTGCCCCTGTGTTGCCCCCGCCGCCAGCCTTCCGGAGCGATCGAAGGCACAAAATTGCCCTCCCTCAAAGCGGTGGCGTCGAGCAGCAGGAAAATCTAGCTCGGGAAAATGAGGTGAACCGAAAATCGGTTCAGAAGGCGTAGAGGCCAAACAACATTACGCGCACCATTTCTCCCGCAACGAACGGCCGCCGTTCCGACACTTCTCTTCCCGCGTGCGAGCTAATTGAGACACAATTGGAGCTCGGTCCGGGCCGACCTGATCGATAAACTGTGAGTGGTACGGTTCGGCTGGGTGGATGGTGCGCTTATGCTTCGGCCATTGTTTTGGCTGCCGCCCCGGGAACTGGAGCTCCGAAGCCGAAAGTGTATGGTTCGATCGTCGACAATTGAGACTTTCTTTATACGGCCAGCGGCAAAACGCCACCTAACGCCCGAAGGCTTCACCGACCGTGGAAAGTTGCTGTTTGGCCTCGGTTTAGGGGAAGGTTTTGTTGAAAAAAAAATGGTTTAAAATGGTTTTTTTGACGTCAATGAAAGTCCCATGAAGGGCGCTGTTCGACGGCCGATGTTCTTCAAATGGGAGGTAATGGTTTTTTCGACCAATTAAAACATTATTATTAGTGATGGGAGTTCCTTTTTTTGGAACGGATTCGAAACCAGTTTGTTCACGAAAAGGAACCGATCAAAGCCACTAGGTCCGTTAAAACCATTTTAGCGGGAAATAAGAAAAATATTGTGCATATAAGCTTCATTTATTTTTATTATAACAATAATTAAAAATTTATAAAAGTTAAATCACATCCTGCTCCTTTATAACGATTTGTTGCGAGTAATATTATTGCAAAAACCGTTTTCATTTTTTTATTGAATAGTTCATCATAATGTTTTTGAAATGTTTGAGTAATATTACTGCCAATAAGTAGGTCTCATATTTTGGAATGAGGCAAGATGTATCAGGAAAAAATCGTTGATATGCTGGGAAAAAGTATAGATTGAATATATTCCTTTCAAAGTGCAAGCTTTTTACTTACTTACGCTTCGAGGTCTTGGCCTGCTGCAACAAACTCCGAAACCGCTCACGGTCTCGCGACGCCATCTTCCCACCTCAGCTTGGGCCTACCACGCCTCCTCTGACCATGGGGACGGCCTAAGAGGACTTTACGAGCTGGGTCGTCCGGGTCCATGCGTATAACATGGCCGTTCAGTGAGGTCGTTTTACAGCTCGTACAGCTCGTCATTGTATCGACTCCTGCATTGCCCCTCCTCACGTATGGGTGTTATCTTCGTTCTAATATAATATAGCTCCAGGCAGGGAAAAAGAAGGTCTTCACTTGAACTACATGTAGGTGCAAAAAACTGACTTTCTGATTTTGTTTGAACCTAGGTTGAACCGTTTCTCTAAAAGGAACGGAACAAACATAGTAGGTTCGCAACTAAATGTCCATCACTAACAAATAAAACTTGAACATTTACTGAAGATTGGAGCCGTTCGAAATTCGGAGGGTTTCCGCTAAATGTGAGAAAATTGGAAGCAAAAGCTCTTTTTCCATCCATCTGGAGTTGAAAATTATGTCCTCCGCATACGGCGCCACCTTTGCCGAGGCAATAAAAAATCAGTTTACAATCAATTGCCATTCGGCCCAGCATTGGGGTGTGGCTTATTTGTTGCACGACACGGCACGGCACTCTCCCCCACGAAGCAATTGGAAACAAAGTCGTGATCGCCTTCCGCCTGCATCTACCACCTCTGCGTTTAGAGTGGAACAGATAAAATGCTAAAAACAGGTGCCATTTTATTGTACCCAAGCGCCTAAGCACCTTGACACTGTAGTGTGCCGACACTCAAGGCGACATTTTGCGACTTGAATTCGGGTTCGCCTTGTTCTTTCGAAGCACTTACTTAGTGTAATGCGTGTTCGCTTCTAATGTGCACTTAAAAGCATGCGCCTTTGCGGAGAGCGACGAAACACTTCTAATAGATGGGACTCGTTTAAGGATCGTAAAGGGTAAAGGCTAATTATTTACACGCTCCAGATTTAATGGTGCTCGCCTCTCGTTTCTCCTTTTCTATCTTCTCTTTTCCCCGGACACGCCAGTTTGCAAGCTCACTCGCTCGCGAAAATGGGCAACCCCGTTTCAGTTTAAATGGTTGCAATTTTTAAACGCTTTTCTTTACCAACTTCAAACACAGCTACTGAGCGGCGTGGTTTGAGAAACACTCGCCGGTGGAACTGAGCGAAACTGAGACGATGATGAGGACGATGAGTTTGTGATGAGCTGCGAGCTGATGACAATAATGATGGCCTGGCCGGTAGTGATGAGCTTTTCTGCCCGTTTGGCGGACTTTTCCTGGCGGCAGGGTGCGAGCGGACAGTAATCGATCAGCTCATTAAAAACAAGCGGGAACGTTGCTTAGTATCGAGCAAACGGTGGGGAGCCACTCTGCTTGTGGTCTTATCGGTAAATGGTGTAATTAGTCGATGGCAAGATGTAACTTTCTCGTGCTACCTGCCCGGTTACGTGGCTACGCTGTGATTGAATTGCCACGTGGATGTTGCTACGACACGCGATTTATGGATGACATTATGCAAATTGATTTAGGATATCCCCTTTTTCCAGACTTCCGTCTTTTTCTGTTTTCTTTTTTTCCCTTACTTGTTCAGACAGGGCTAAGCATGTTTGTTTCGCGTTTGGTGCGCTTAGTGGCGTTGTCACCACATAATTAGAGGAAGCATTAGCAGGGCTTTAGTAGCAGAAGACATGTTTTTAATTGCTATCAAGCACTTTGAAAGTTTAATCGGATGTTGAAAGTTGCTAAATGGTTTGGACAACAAAACCAATCTTTTTACACTGTACGTGTTTTTAAACACTAAATAAATATTTTAGATAAATGTTTTTAAAATTATTTCTGTCTTGATGATACTGTCTGTTTACGACTAAACACGTTTCTTTTACCAATATTAATAAACATTTTAAAAATAAAGTGGCCTTAGTATCGCGGTGTCAATCTTGCATGGTTTATTTTTTTTTTAAATACTGGTTTAAAAAGCATGATAGTCAGACCCATGTAAAGGGAAAGCAGTCCGCGTGAGATTCGAAAATATGTTAAGCAACTGTTAAATAAGCTTCGTGGGTACAATCAGCTGCTCATACTTCATTAAATATCCAAATATGCCCTGGAAACGCTCTATGATACCTTAATTTATTATTACTGTTATTAAAATTTTTATTATTGTTATCTTCATTAATTCTAATCATTCCCGATCATTCAACGATGTTTATGCGCTTTTTGATTTCATCATTGATCAACTGATCAACTGATCATCTACTGATCAACCGTCCAGTGTTGTAACTATTTTATTTATTCCGACTAATTTATGTTGATTTGTTGTATATTTACGTATAAAATCATTCAAAAGGACTTAGCAATTGAAGTAAATTACTTTAATTAATAAATAAATAATAAATAATAATAATGTGTAACTATGACATTAATCTGTTAAGTTGTGATCCGATAATTAGAAAATGGTTAATATGTATCATGATGTCATTATCATAGATGATATTGATAAAAATTATTTTAAGCGTAGCATTTTACGTCTATAGTCAGATACACGGCGAAACTAATGTCCTCTAAAAACTCTTTTGTTGAGAAAAGATAATTAAGAAGAGAAAAATTTTATCTAGACTCTATCGTTGTATGACAAACACAAGTTTTATTTTATTATTTTTTTTTTTGAAGCTAAATTTTTCAAAACACCACTGAGAAAAAAATGCTGTCAAATAGTAACCGAAAAACTGCATACAGCTCATATAATAAATACGGTTATTCCAGTAAAAGAGTTGAATAATTATCTGTTTCATATTGTTGCAGATTGTTCCACCGTCATAAGTTTTTAAATAAACTGAAAAATGAATGAAAATGAAATGAAAATAATTTTTTAATCACTTTTTCAATTATCTGTCGTTGTGCGTTACATTGCGATATCGTTATTCATCTTTTGCAATTCAGACCTCTTAACACACTCATCCTCTTTCATTTTACAACCATCATAAACCCTCCGTTGCAGCCGCTTGCCACTTGGTAACGCATTTTCACATAATAAATTATTCATCTCCACTTTTGATTGCAACCATATAAATGTGTCTTATTTGAATGACATTGCAACAAGCTAACTACATCAACGACAAAAAACAATCAGTACATGTACCGGTGGAACTTATGAAATGCAAAAAAAAAACAGCTCCATTACATCTTAAAGCGCATCCAAGCCGTACCCAGACTACGCCAACATCCCGAAGGCCAAAGAAGGTTTACGGTGTGAATTTCAATTTGGATGCAAACTCGCTGCTTGGGCGCGGTAATTTGTGAAACGAAACCTGCCCATTAACCCCCACGGCCGGGCCCGCGTAAAGGACTGTTAAATGCAAAAATTGTTCTTCTTGCCAAATGGAGGTCAACCCTGGCGGTAATTATGCAATGCACAAAAAGTGTCCATAAACGGTTGCTTCATTCATGCCGTTTGAATAGCTTGCCAGTGTGGCTGCGTATTTCTTCGCAGCGCGGTCAAAGCAGCCATCTCCAAAGATGAGCCACCAATGACCCCCCCCCCGAAACCGCACACAAGATGGCCATGAAAAATCGGAAATAAACAGCCATCTTGCGTTGGAAAACGATTGAGGACGATCGATCGGATTAATGGAATACGATGACGCTAATGTGTCGGTCAATCTTCTCTCTCTTGGGTGACCGTTTGGGTGGTTTATGGATGTTATGGGGGGGCCTTTAATCCCCTTCAGGGAGTCCTCTCTTTTTATTACTTTCTTTTTTGTTTTGTTGTCTCTGTCTGTTACCACCACACATCATTCACCGAAAGGCCACAGAAACCATAAATGGAGGCGGATTTGGGAACGCAGCCGCAAAGGAAAAGGGCCCCCCGTCTCGGCTGATGGTGTGAAGCAGCGTATAAACTAATCATTTTTCTTTCGCCTCTATTTTGCCTGGCACAACAACAACAACAACAGAAACCGTTTATGGCACTAGAAAAAGGGCAATAGTACCCGAGCGCCGTTCAAAATTCGTAGGCCGAGTAATAAAATCTCAATTCCCTTCTTGCTGATGATCTCCCTGCACCTCCTGTGACCTCCAGCTACGGTCCTGGTTATTGCAACTGTCGAAAAAAAAAACACCCCTAGCCAAGATCCAACCAGTCTGGGAAGTGGCCATTCTCTTGGCGCGCACAGTTACAGCGAAACTGCAATTCAAATTCGCATTTTCGATAGCACGATGAAGCGAATTTGAAGCCATTGCGAGACACAAGACATCCCATTTCCTTCACTTTTTTCGTTTTGTTTCGGTGAGAAAATGTCCATTTCCCGCCACGTTTTTGTCTAGGTGTGTGTGCAATAATTATGGGAAACGTCATTTCGGCCCTCAACAGTGCAAAACCGGCGCAAAAGAGAAGAAATGCAATCAGTTTTTATTGAACTCGGACGTGCAAATTATTGGGACGTTGGTTTGAATTGGGTGGAACAAATGGGAAAACTCGCACCGATTGTTCTCGATCGGTCATTCGCTGGTGAGAAATGCTGTTATCAAAGGAGAATGCTAGCTCGGCAAGTGTCCAATCGAAGCGATTATTGCTTTTACGATTATTGGTGTTGGTTCCAAAAAAAAAGTATAAGAACAGGAAACATTAAAAAAGGCTTTTCGTAGCACATTGATTTAAATATACTGTTTTTTTTTTATTGAAATGCTTATTGTTGGCCTCCTTTAGCAAAACTCATATGGCTTTTCTGCTCTTTTATTATCTTTTGTAATTTAAAGCACAACCAAGACCGGTTCCAAACAAACAAAAAAGCACAAGCGCGGCATACAGCTAATGCTTTCCTTCTTCTCATATAAATCATTCCGTTTTGTTTCCTTTTGCGCGAGAGGATTTACATATTTTTTCAGCACACCTTTCCAACCCTACTCCTAGGGCGAGATGGATAAAGTGGAGCAAAACAGCTTCTTGAATAGCGCGCGCGCGCGAGCTTTACATCTTAAACAAAAATTCCATCGTGCTAATATTTGCCCGGCTCTTTCAATTTAGGTCAAAAACGCTTCGTACACACCGAAAAGCACGTGCAGCTGCTTTTGTCTGCGCTGTGTATTATGTGTAAATGTTCGTACACCGCTGCAGAGACAGCTCCAAAGTAGCTCACCTCTTATTCACTTTACTTTACTAACTGGTGATCATCACGGAAAGCTTTCAGTACATTGTTGCTGGTTGCTGGTGAGCGAAAGTGGTGGTTCGTCTCAAATGGTAATAAGCGCATTAGAAGCGCACCGAAACGATCCTGCGCACAATGCACAAGGGGTACAGGGAGATGCTCTACCGCTGCTTAAGAGCTCTCCGTGTCGCTTTACATGATGTCAATTATACGGTTGCTTGATTGTCACTTATAGAAACAACTCACTTACGGGGTATATTCAGTATCATGGAGAAGAGTGTAGCATAGTTTGTTCCTTCCAATTTGATTGTTTATTAGCGTAACATAGTTTGCTTGCCCCAACATAATTTATAAATACGAATAGCTATACAGTACAGTTTTTCTAAAACGATTTTTGATTAATCAGAACAAGAATATACGGTTTACATTACAAAAGCTTCATTCTGATCTCACTTTCGTGAACTTACGGCACATTTTTTTCTATTAAACTTACGGCGCATTAGGCACGTAATACTATTTTATTAATGCAAATGTAAATTATCTTTAATCTGCATATTCTGCTTTTATTGAACAACACTGTTTGATCTAAGCAATAAATGAGAATTTCAACGAATTCATTCTTGTTCTTTTTGTATTTGTTCCTTCTGCCTCTTAGCGTATTCGAAACATTAATAGATTGTTGAAAAACTAGTTTTGGTGAAACGAATATTCATATAGTATAGTAACAGTTCTCTTTTTTAACTATCGAACGATCATCTTTTTCATAAACGGATGTCTTCAGAACGTCAATCCTATTCATCAAAAAAAGAGTTAAGATTGGAGATTTTAAGATATGTTTCTTGATATCTTATATTTGGAACAAAATGTAGCAAACACTTTTATAAGCGCTTAATTACCAATAACTTCAGTATCAATCTAATCTAAAAGTATATAAAATTTCTTCATACTAATACGTGGATTAGAAACAAATGAATACATTAGTACGTCAAGCATATCATAGTGGTTTATCGAACTGAGTATCAGGTGACTTCTATGTACAATGATAATCGCTCAGGCTCACAAATGAGGGTACGTGAGTTCAATTCTACCATGCGACGGTGATTGTTGTCAACCTGTTACAGCCATATACTTTTCTGTAACTTTTACAAACGCACATCTATTAGCTCGATAATCATACTAGGATGTAATTTAATGTTTAAATAAATGACAAAAAACGTTGCTTAAACGAAACTTCATCAAATCAGTATCATGATTGATGAACTCTAAAAATTACATACATTTTCCCATTTACAGTTGTTTCTAAGGCCTGCTGGAACACGCCTTATGCTTCATGTCCACAATCAGTTCCCTCGTTTTTTATTTAACCCATCGCCTAACAGCCGGTTCTCGATGTATCGTTTTGTTTCCTGCTACTTAGAACCATAATATATCGTTCCCTTGGCGTAACGAGACACACGACACGCTGCGGACAAGGTCGCTTCCTCCACATCCGCGTAGGCCGTGCCCCAGCACACTCGGATGCACTCGGATGTTGCGTAAGCGAGGCAGCAAACTTCCATCACCACTTCCTCCAAGAGGGTACGATTTTGCGCTGATCAATTTCCCCCGGTAGCTAGGTAACTGTCATCCCGCGCCAACCATCCTTCCCGAATCCCCGCGCTCTCACCATGCTTAACCGGGCGCGTTGACTCTCCACGCAATAAAGTGATTAACTCGGCTCACTTCATTCGTTCTCGTCCCTTGCAGACCCACCGATCCCCACTTTATACAAGTAAACAACTTATCGCACAAACCGACGCTCACCAACGCGATTTGACAGATTCGCGCAACCTGACGGAATGAAGAAAAAGTGAGAAAAAAAGGCGAACGATCGAACGAAAGGTCCAGTTGTTTGACGCCGAGCGAACCTGAAAGGCCAGGTCGTCGAGCGGATGAATTATTCGAGCGGCAGCCCGTCCGGCAGCCAACCTCCGTTTCGGGCACGGTGTGTTATTTATTCCTTTGCGCTCGACTTTATTTTCTCCCATTTTGCAGCGTTGCTGCTAACAATAATCGGTAGTCGACCTTCCAGCAGCATTTGTCATTCTGTGCCGCAGCGGTTCTACAAATGCCGCGATAGCAGCAAGTTTTTTTTCTCTCTCTCTTTTCCCTTTTGCTCGTGCAATTCATTGTTCTGCTTTTGCGGATTGTTTTATTAGCAGAATTTGACAGTGTTGGCCATTCCACGCGACCCGAAGGTCAATGACACTTGAGGCGAGGGCCATCGTGAGGTGTGTTATGAAGGTGAGAAAAAGGAGCTACTGGTTGGCGAACGCTTATACCATGGAGACAAATTGTTTGCTCTGTTGTGTGGGTTGGTTTTGATTTAATTCAAGAAGAATGAATATGCATAGACTCTGATGCACGTCTATGTAATAACCGCAATGTAACCGGTAAAGTCCTATTGAAGTATAATTCGCTTAAATAAATTGTATTTCCTCTGTTATGTCAGTACTTACCAATTTTGCTTTCCACATCGTATGTTTGTTTAACAACATATTTATTGTAGAATTGAACCGGTGACAGGCATGTTATATGACCGATCGATTACCATTGAGCTATACGATCAACTCCGAAGTAAAGCGTCAATCTCTCAATATGAATAATCAACAATATTATACTTGGTGTAACAACCTCGTTGTCCATGCCGACTATTTCTGAATTACTGGACTTAAACCGTTTTCTAGTTGAAGCATTTGAATATTGTTTAACCGTAAGTGAACTTTTGAACATGCATTTCTGAACATCGTTCAAACGTAACCTGATAAGCTAATACAGTGAAACCTCCCAAAGCTGTAACCTCCCTAAGATGGAATGTTTCTCTAAGATGCACACTTTTGACAGTCCCTTCATGTCTCTCTAAGCTGGAAATCCTCCCTAAGATGGAATTCCCTAAGCTGCACATGAAATTTGCACACAAAAATTCCCTAAGTCGGACATGTTGGTTTAGATTTGTTGATTGAATACTTAAGTTGACGTCAGCTCATTATTTGTTTACATTAAAACGTTCGCTGCTAGAACATTATTAAAGCATCGAATGTAACGAATTGTGGTTGGAAATGAAAATAAAATGCAAATTTCGAACATTATCCGAACGAATTCAACTGCTCACAGAACGTGAACACGTAAAAATCACTGTGGAGGTACGTCGATCGTTCGCTGTCAAATTCTCTAAGCTGGAATCCTCTCTAAGCTGGACGTCTCGTCGGTGTGCGACCACTGTACTGTACTTCTATATGAGCGAGGTTTTACTTCTTTTTGCTGACTTCATTAGCGAAAGTCATAAGAATAAATTTATCAATGTATATTCGAATTTTAACATGAAATTCAACTATTGATTTAAATTCGTTTGAACAGTTTTCGGGTAGCTATCAGCATTTCGGTTGGATATCATATACTGGTTATCATAGTTTCCTTGGAATCGCATCCCAGTCTTGTCCTGTGGCGACTGGCGCCGCCGATGCCTCGACCATCGCACCGCACCAATATAAAGCAATCGTAATCACCCTATAAAAAGGCAATGCAATGACCCATCGCTCGAAATCGTTTGCTGTCTGATCACACAAAATTGGTGAAAATACTTTTCCAAACCCAATTTTCATTGTGTGGCTTGTTACCGTTTTTGCTCTCCCTCGAAGCCTGTTGCATGTCTTGACACGATGATTACAATTCAAAGCTAATTTATCAATAATCTTCCCCATTTTGAATACCACAAAACAAGAAACGAAACAATCGGTCGGCTCTAATCCAATTCCCCGCCCAAATAGGCTTACTAATAAGGTTGCTAGTGGCGAGCGGTACAAGCTCCAGTTCGAGTTTGCGTTCCTAGACGCGTCTCGTGCTACAACGATTTGACGTTGTTCGTGCAGCACAGGCCACACAGACGGACAATCTTAATGAGATCATTGCATCGCGTCTTGTGCTGTGCTTTTTTTTTCGATAGCAAATTAACCCTTATCATACTCGGATCGTAATTTCGAGTTCGTGCACTTTGAATGCCTAATATCGAAATTAGAAATGATTTGGCAACACTTGCTGGAACACTGCCGATGAACCCCTACGATCACACGATCGCGCTTGTAAGACACCATGTTACCGCTGCCTTTGTCTCATGCACTTGTGAGCCCATCATGACAATTCGCTCGAAAGTGTCGATCGCGATCGTATGTGAATTTTCGCGCGCAATTTCCCCCATCCACACTCCCTCCCTCCATCCTCTTGCGCGGTTGATAAATCGCACTTTAGTGTGAAATGGGAAGGCAGGGTAAGAATGGCAAGACAGGGACGGCCACATTAAGAAGCCACCGACCCGATCGAATGGCCGGAGCGTCACGTAAAGCAACAGCAAACAGAAAAAAAGAAGAGGTAGAGTGGTGAGGCCGGCTTTCTTTTATTATTATTTTCATCATTACGGGATCGATGTTTGGGGTGAAAATGTAAATTGCCAGTGTCGATTACGCTTTCGTGAGCCATCATCGTACCTTAACCTGAGACACACTCACACACACCCAACGAGGTACAATCTCCTTCTCCTGAGTGTTGCACTTTCTCGACTTTATGTTGTTGTGTGTGGTTGGATTTTTTTTGCACCCATCGAAGAAGACAAAGAGCGTGGGAGAAGAGGCGGAAACAGGTTTATGATGGATCGGGCCTCACTTGGGTGTAACGTTTTTTTTTATCGACAACACCTCACCACAATAACCTCTACCCGGCTGTAGCTCAAAAGTCTATTATTATTACGATGGCATAAAATTTCACTTTCTTCCGCTTGGCGTTTGTGTGTGTGTGTGCGCGCCTTTATGTTGCCAAGCTGCCAATGGATCAATGCCGGGATCATGTTTTATCGCAGCATTATACTGTGCGTTGGAAGGTGGAAGTAATTCATTTGCCATGTGGCTGATTTGCATTGCTCCCGGGAGCTCCCCCCACACACACAGTTTATCGACCGTTTGTGAAGGGATTGTAGCATGGGAAAATGAAACACCGTTCCTGCTTCCCAACAGAGGGAATCTACCTTGCGGGTGAAATCTAATCGCATCCCATTTTCCATCCCCCATCCAGAAAGTCTGTGTTCGATACGTCAGCGAACAGTGCTCCGGGTCGGATAATAATAATTTTCCGGTCGTTTCCGTCAACCGGCTACCGGGAGGGTGATCAGTTTTCACTATCGACACCATGGCGTGCGGTTGGGAACAAACACACACACACACACACAAATCACAACGGAAAGGGAAACAAACCGTACGACGTCCCGAGGCGACGACACTTACCGCGCGGTAATTATGAGAAGGGATCATCGATGTGCCCCTCCCGGTGCTAATTATCTAATTATGTGGAAATCGATCGTGTTCCCCCCGGCGACACGGTGAAAGTGCACGATTGTACAAAGGGGCATAAATAAGCAATTGAAAGCCACCGCTGCCTTTGCTTTCACGGGACGGGAGCGCTTCAGGGCGACGGGTTCGTCGCTTGCATTGAAGTCTTTAGTTTTATTTGCTCGTGCGCGAGCAAAGGCGACGTTTTGGGATCGCTTTAAGGTGCCCTGCTGCTTGGCGTTGTTTGAAAAGCTTCGTCAAGCGTAAAATATGTAACAGAACTCTCCTCCCTGGTAGATAAAACAATTCTAAACAATAATCAAAGTTTCGCTTTTGTTGTTGCTACCTTGTAATCAGATGGAATTGATAGAGCAAGATGCGGCTCAGGCTGAACACTATAATTTCATGGTGGCCTTATTCTGATGAGCGCTTTTCCTCCGTCGTAAGTTGATTGTAGGGCACACCAGCACCCCTCCCTCCACCCAATGTTTCCTCAGGTTACGAAACGAAACCAGGGGTGAAAATGCGCCTTTTGCAAAGTGAAAGATTTGTTGAAAGATTCACCTTAGAACTAACCCTATAATACAGCTTTTCTTCTTTACGCTTTCCATTTTCATCTACTACTTCCCCCTGGTACGCAACTTTAACAACAATGCAAATCAATTCCCTCGTCGATAGGTTCGTGAGAAAACACGCCGTACGAAGCGTACTCGAATCAAAGCGACGGAAAAGATACATGACTACGGTCCCCGGAAGTTGGTGCAGAAAGGGGGGCAAAAATGCACACATATACGTACAACAGTTGTGTTGTGCAGTAGTTGTTGCAGCTAATGGGAAGCATGTTCCGGTTGGAAGAAAGACATCCTCCCATCCGTCGGCAGCGATAAGCTCAGCTGACCATCGTAACACCGGACCGGTTGGGTGTTTTGCAGCAGGAAAAAAACGCGCTCGAAATGGTGTGGTTAATCACTTGCAAACACCAACACATACCCGACGACGCAACCTGTTCCGCGCCGGTCCGCTGGGCAGCGTGTGAATCTCGTTCCGTTTGACGCGGCCGGCTGCAAACGGTGAGCCGGCACCGAATCAGGATGCATTTTTGTTTCACCGATGCGTTTACTTTTACTCTTCAGCCGCGTGGGTAATGAAAATTTAATTAATTCATTAAAATATTATAACATCTCGCTGGTACAACTCACGTTTTCGCGTTTCTCGAAGGAGAGTGAAAGAAGCTGTCCTCTTGCGTCCTCTAGTACATGCCGAGCTGGAAAACACCTTTTGCACTTTAATCCTCTCTCTCAGGCTCGTGATGTGATAAAAATCGACTAACCAGCCCTAAAATGTGTCTGCCAGGCGTTCCGACTGCTTTCCACTGCATACATCCGTTGCAGATGATTACCCGCGAGACGTGGATGCTGGATAAGGCATCTCTATCTTTATCTGTCATTTTCTCGTATACACACACACACTTTTTCCTCGATTTTTATTACAACCGATTGTGGCACGGGCGTAATCGGTCGTAATCATATACGCTCGGAAACACACTTGCAGCTCAGAGCGATGAAGGATGCGTGGCAGGGGTTTCTCTCAAGCCGCCCATCGGTGTTAAAAATGGCAAGAACGTGGCCTTACAAAGTAGTACGTGCGCGCCGATATCACTTCGCCGATAGCGACGCCCGAATAGCATCACGTTTTAATGGTTTGCGATTGATTTGCACCAACCATCGCGCTCTGCTAAGACGACGGTACAGGGGAACGTGGGGCAATACGGGCACACTAAAAAAGTTAAGGCAGTAGTTTTTTAATTTATAGCCAAACACGATTTTTGCACATTATTTAGAGCTTAGATGGCTTAACTATGAATGAAAATGACAAAATTTTCTCTTAAATAATTAATAATTAGTTGTTTTCTGGCCATCATAACGGATATATTCGATTACGATCTGCCCGAACCTTAATGGAGAGGATAAGGATGTGGGACTTTCTATGACTTTTGGTACTTACTACAACAGGTCAGTCACACCTGATGATGATAAGCGGTCCAATGGGAATCGATCAACGTCTAGACCCCAGCAGAAGTCGGGGCGTTTACCATTTTACCATCGAACCGTATCTCATAATACTTACTGGAATGCTGCTGAATACTTATTTCCCAAGCATAAAAATAAATATATCCAATACTCATTATTTTGTATTTTGATTGTAATAAAATCTTGGATCAAGGAATCAACATAGTGTTGATAAAGCATTTTGAGTATATTTTGAGCCTTAGCATTTCTTCTTAGCCTGTAGTTAGACCTCCGCAAAGAGTGCCCATATTGTACCATGCTCTCCTACGATGGCTTTCACACTGATCGCACAGGGTGCTCATTAGCGTGTTGCGAAGCGTCATTATAGCCCCCCCCCTGCAATAGTGTCTTCCAGCACAGGCATCCTTTTCGACAATAGATCACGTTTCTTTCTGCCCCGGGTTTCGAAGTTTTGAGGGGTGAGAAATAAATCTTCTGCATTCGTTGCTTCGTCCCCGGGCCCGGTACAGCGAAAAGGTCAGCACCGATAATCTTGATGAGAGGGATTTAACTATTGCCATCCATCCATCTTTTAGTCCCGGCCAGGGTTTTAGGTGTAAACGTCTACCATATCGGGCAAAGATATCGCTTTTCTACGCATGCGAGAAACGAAATGCCCCCGCCAAACAAGCGGAGTGTATGTCACTCGGCACAACAAGACCCACCAAGGCCGCACGGCGGCAAACACCACCTTCACGACGCAATCACGACGCACCAGAGCGCGCGTGGCCCCAATATGTACGCGGCGTGTGAGAATCGTCCCGCAGCGGGTTCGTCGCTTGCGTGCGAGTCTTTCGTTTTAACGCACGGTTAGGGACCGTGTTTGACATGGTTTCGATACCACGTTTCGGGAGGTGTTTGTGGTCAGACGGAAAAAGTGGAAAAAAATGAAAAGCGTTTACTTTACCACCAAATGCGAGGCTGCTAGAGAATCAGATAAAAGAAGAAATAAAGCCGTGCCTTTTCTGGTAGTAGCTCAAATTCGTGGGTAATTTCAACCGGAGGCCCACAAGCGGGACGTTTGTGACAGCGGCTGGCATTTCCGTCGTACTCGGTACGTCTTGATGGACGGTTTGGGACGGTTCCTTTTTTCTCCCGAATTCTCTCGCTCTCTCTCTCTCCCTCTCCCACAGCCATGCTTAGGTAGAAAGCGCAAAGTATTATTTTTGTAGCAAAACACAACAAAGACAACGGAGCAGCCAATGTCGGTTGTTCTTGCGAGGCCGCAACGACTCGTGCGACCGGAGATTAATCATAATCATCACCCACCCAAATGTCGTTTTTCTTCCCGCGTGTGCGCACGGTCCAAAGTGGGATTGGGCCTCGTTTTTTTGTGTGTGTTCGTAACGAGACACAATTATGCGTCATTAGAAACGGTTCAGCAAGAGGGTCCAGCGCGTGGACCGAAGCCCAGCCGCAATCTCGATCCTCGCGAACGAGTGTCTTTGAAGGGTATTTTAATCCGGCCGGACAGAGATCGAGGTAAAGCAAATAAACGTGGGCTAACGACAGGGTTATAGGGAGCAAGTCTTCTTGGGACAAAGGGCGGGAAGGGGAAGAGATAGGGAAAAAACATAACGAGACTATTGTAACACAAAAAAAATCCTGAATGGATAGCCAAAATTCGTTAGACAAAATCTGCCTTTCGGTTGGTCGGAAACATGCTATTAATATTATGCTCACGCCATATAATTAAATTAAAGAAGCGTGCGTCGCCCCGGTAATGGTAAGGCATGTGCTTGAAATTTAAATACGGAGCATTTATTTTTTTCACCGAAATATGTCTCTATGTGATCCCACCTCGGCCTTAAACGGGCAGCTATTGAAGCAACGCGAATAGAATGATACAAAGTAACAGCCGTTTTTTTGCGTTTCAGCTTTATTTCTTCCCATTTTTTGCCTTACGCTGCCAACCCGGGAAGCAAAGTCGTAATGAGATCACTTTCTACGATTTTAAATAGCGCTGTGAGCATTTGCGATTTGCCCCGGCAAAGACAAATTGTAGACCGTCCGCTGCGCAAACGGCACGAACCAACCAATTAAATTTTGCTAAAGACATAGCTAAAAAGCGCACAAAAAAGGGTTGCGCTTTTAAGTGGTTGCTTGTGCGCGTGCTTTACATTTGCGAATTTAACGGGATGGATGGCAACATTGGCTCAAACGTATGCTTAAGAAAAGATGCCTGTTTTTCGTGTGTGTGGAGAGGAAAGGATTTCACTTCCGGTCGTAATGAGGATTTTTATTGGAGCAGTTTGAAAGCTTACATGCAGCGCGAAGGGGTATGATTCGTTCGTACGATCATTAAATTTCTCGCAGGATGAAACATAAACAAATGTGTCGAGAAAATGATTGATGGTATTGGGCGTTTGGCGCCGTGACCAGGATTTCAAGCGCAAAATTTGATTTGCAATCTTTTGAATGTAATTGTTCATCATTGTGTGATATTTTTGAATACAAAGAGTGGTAGAAAAACAACAATTTACAGCATTTATTTTTCCTGGCATATGTTTAAGGTCGTGTTACAGTTTATTCATAAAACTTAGTTGTCACAAAAGCAACAATCTCAGTAAACACTCTATTTTTACTATTATTAAAACCGAATACTAGGTGTTTTATTATCCAGAAATCTTAGATAATCATGGCTCAAGAAAATCATATTAGAATATTCTTAAGATTACCCGAAAAAATGTCGTCTTAAAAGTTTTTTTGTTCTGGTTGTTTAAAGTCATCATGAAAAGCAAAAATAAATTTATTTAAATTGTAATTGCGAATGGGAATTAGTAAAATACATTAAATGATGCGCTGTTGTTTCTACTCGCCAGCAACTGTAGAACTGCATGTAGTGATTGATTTTTTTTTATATTTGTCAACGATTTTGACAGTTAGTTAGTAAAAGAGTTCAGTTCTCTCTCTAGACTGCATTGAATTGTACAAATGGTTGTGAAAAACGATCTTAACAGCATTCTGCAGACGCGGTTTCTTTGTATACTTAACTGTTTTATAGTTTTAAATTTTTCTTAAAATTAGTCCATATGAAATGAGAATAACAGTATTGCGACAACTATGATGAAACTTGAAATGTTTCTTGAACAAACCAATATAAAATCCTCTTTAAACAATCTTTACTGTTGATGCTTCGGTATTTTCCCGTGTACAAAGATATATTACATCCTGTGCTTGTGGAAAAAAGCCAAACCTAATGAGCGTTGTCTTCGTTCAATATTTTCGGTGCTCCACATAAATTGAAGCGGACCGCGAATTGACCAACAACAAAAAAAACCAACAACAAGTAAAATATTACCTCAACGCTGGCCAACAAAAAAAAAAAACATTCACAAGCGCATGTTTGCTGTCTGTTTTTCGTCGCCAAACGGCAGTTTCATCTCAATCACGATGATGATCGTGCACCGTTTTACATCGGTCTGTTGCAAGAGCAGTCTCGTCAGGGCCTGAACAAGCGACACACCGCACCCTCACTGGCACATCTTATTGTCCCTCTGGCCGTTCCGTTCTCTGCCAAAGGTGGCGCTGGCACCGCTTGCATGTGTTTCTGTTTCTCGAACCTCCCCCGTTTTACCGTGTTCCTGCTCCGTCTCTTCGGGCGTGTTGCGGAATGTTAATGACTTTCGCGATTGGCCGTTGGGCCAGCACTGCGGAGACGATCAAGAACGTTCGCCCGTTTCGCTCGCTTTAATAGCGTGCCCGGACCCCCGACCAGACCCCGAGGTCGTGCGTGAATGATTGACTTCAGGCGGGGACGCAGGGTCGGTTTGTCTTCTCGCCATTACCATTTTTACCCCCTAACGGGTGTACGCACCGCAGCCAACGAACCTCCAAAACGGATGACGATTAATAAGATTAATGTTTGATCGTTCGTTTGTTCCAGTCTTCGAACGGCAACGGGGGAGTTGCTCGGTGTGTGGAACTCATCTCCCAAAAAAACCTCATCTTGCGATGCGGAAAACTCATCACCCCATCTAAGCTTGCAGCTTAGACCGGCGACCCGCTCGATCGGATCTGCCTCTGATAATGAATATTAATGGTGATAATATTTTTTTATCGCTTTTTCTTCCCCAACAAGCAACCCCCCTCCGAATGGCTCATAGCTGTGAGAGGATCCTCCAGGATGGGCTACTTTTCTTCATAATTTCGTGCATTAGAGCTTACTCGGTTTTATTTGCTTTGTGTGCCGGGTGTCGGTGTTTTGTTTTGACTGATCTGGCGGACTGGCGCATCTTTCTTTTTCAATAATTGCCTGGTGACCGTCCCAGCAAAAAGGGCAAACAAAAGTTTGAGGAGAGGACGTGCAATCCGAGATTGGAACTCCCAAAACATTCGATTGTTAATTAGAGCTTAGGAGCTTCCCAGTAAGGCAAGGGGTGTGCAGGAATCTAGGGGGCCATGATTTATGGTAAAATGATGCTAATTTTGGTTCGAAAAAAGATGTCCACCCCTAAGGAAAGAGAGGTGACTAACATCCCGAATGTTCACGCTTGGAACGAGTTTTTTTTTGTTTTCAGAGAAGAGGAGGATTTGTTGACCGTGGTTTAGCAAGATTAGATCCATATCGGGTGATCTTCGGGAGCCTTGGCACACGTGCCTCGAGCGAACCGTTGACAATTAGAGATCGCTAAGATGGTGAAGCGTCGATAGAAACCGAAACTGAGCGGGAGGTATCATGCAAAATTGTTTGGGGAAGTTGGCGAACAAGCCACTTAATTACCGAAAATGAATGGCGTGAGTCAGTGTAGCGCTTCCCTCCGAATGCTGTGTAGTTTGCGGTACAGGTAGCTAACCTTTCGTGGCCGCTAACATTGTTAGCAGAAACAGCATTCCATTAGCATTGTTTGATCACCTGTGGCGGGTGATTATGTATCGATGTTTATATGTTGAAGTTGGCGAAGAAGCTGATCGCTATCACAGGTGGAGGCGAGGGCGATTTAAATATTATAATGCCAAGCGTTTGATGGCTTTTTCACGCGAAACCCACCGGGCAGGTAATGGGCAGATAGCCGCAAAACACTGCGTCCAATCTTCGCCCTTAACGATCCATGAAATCAGTCATTCTTTTGGCGAGGCAAAACAAAGCACGCTACACTCTGGGAAGCGTATCTGTAATTGTTGCGTTGCGCCTTTAAATCACTCACCCGTGACACGGGTTTGTTGCGGAGAATCTGCTTCCAATAACTGCCGTGGCGTTGTTCATCTCTCGACATGCATGTGAACATCTTTCGCCTTGCACTTGCTGCACTTTGGGTCCATCTGTTTTATTGCGCGCGTGATCCCCCTTTCCCAAATTCCCGTCGACCACTAATGAGACCAATTTCCACAACCCGGCAATCGACAGCCAGAGGGTCGATCCGATCGGCGCGTTCCAATCGCAGAAGGACGTCGCTTGTGGTCACCTTGGGCGTCATCGTGATTGAACTTCCCCCTTCCTTCTTCCCTGTAGTCGGTGGGAGTGAAATAGAAAGTCCCCAACTGCACAAGTATCGTAGTTGCAATTGCTCGTCTGTAAGTGGTGGTTCGTTCAAAAGCCAACACACACACAAAACAGAAGCGAGTGGAGAGGAAAACACCGCCACAAAAAATCGTTTCTTCTAGCTGAGTTGATAGAGTACGCGCAGGAGTACCTTGGGGGACAGATAGTAGCAGCAGTAGCTTCACGGAAGGCGATAATGATCGCCCCTGACATGACGTCGATTGTCGGACAGGTTGACCGGAGCGTTTGAAGGCATGTCTTACTCCCTTGTTTATTGCGTTCTTACGAGTACGAGTTCTGTGTTTTTTTTTCTTGTAAAAGTAGCGTTCTAGGCCTTTTTAATGTTTATTTAATTAAAAAGCAACACAAAAAGTAGGGTAGCGGCTAGAGTTCTAATGAATTTAAATGCTCCGCTAATCTTGTATCTTAATTGAGTGCCTTTAACCTTACGCCCTTAGATATTATGTATGTGGCAGTTTGTACAGTGAAGATATTGCTTGCCCTTACAGCAACGGTTTAATTGCATCATTAGTGCAGGATGGCGGCGTACAGCTGTGCAAATTATCGGTCTAATTTAACTTGTTGTGCTGTAGGTGTTTCTTACAACTAAAGGAAAGCTCTAGTCAACTCTAGTCAAGTATTACGTGACATGTAAAGGTGTCAAAAGCTACTCTGGGGTGCTGGTGCATTAATTATGGCATTTTGGGATTGTTCAAAAAATCAAATTGAAACTTATTTTAATAATTATTGCACAGTTATTGTAGTATGGAATAATGGTTTACATCTTAGCTTTTACTTTAAAATTATATAAATGACATTTTACAGTATCAGAGCAATCTGAAGTATCTGAAATAGGTTCTCAGAACAGAACCCACGACACCGAACCGCTTCCGAGCAGCTTTACTCTGGAACCGGTTCCGTCTTTATCAAACCCACGGCACTACCCGGAGCCGTCCGGAGCCGTCGTAGCTGCGGGAGTCACAGGAGCCGTCGGAACCTTCCGGAACCACTAGTCGGCAGTCAAAGCCGTCCGTAGCCGCCCGGAGCCGTTGGAACTGTCGTAACCGTCGGAACCATCCAGAACTGCTAGTTGGTAGCCGAAGCTGGCAGAACCGTCGAAGCCGCCGAAATCAAATTCCGAAGCGCTCCGGGCGGCTCTAACGGCTCGAACGGCTCCTACGGCTTCGACGGCTCCGAACGCCGCGACTGCTCCGGACTGCTCCGGACGGCTTCAAACGGCTCCGAACGGTTCCGAGCTAAGATTATTGCACCTAAGTTCCGGAGCCGCTTCCTAAATTTTAATAGTCGTCTGGAAGCGATTCCGGTTTTTCTTCGGATTTACCCATTACAAATTTGATTTTTTTTATTTATTTATAAATTGTTCTACAACTCCATCTCGTTTACTTTAAGTTCTGTCTCATAAATGTTTTGCTGTCCACTTTTATTTAAGCAGCTGGCGGCTCCACTTTGGCTTGGGTAGCTCCATATTTATTTCCTTCAAATACTTGATACCTCTTAAAGCCATGCAAATAACAATCTGTTCTGATTATTTTGTAAGAAATTATAGTAGTAGTGGCAAGGAAAAAAGGTGTAGCAATTTTAATTTTCAGCCACAAGCACCAACAAAAACCTGCGTGTGTTATGAAATTTCCAGTTTGAGTTTTGAGTTTTATAGTTAATTATTTGATTTCAGCAATACGGTCTGGCCGTCACTACTGAAATAAAAAAAAAATTATTTGATTTCAACTCAAATTTAAACAATGTAGAATCTTGAATTCTAGAATAAATATTAATTGAAGGAGATCTTTTAATAGGCAACCTTACTTTCAATCCAAAGATATTTAACGTCAGAAACTTTTAACAGAAACCAATTGTAGATCAACATTCATAAAAACCGACCGTTTCTGTACATCCATCGACATTACAACTATGTTGCGTCAAGAAACGTTGTGTGTTGGTTGATCTGAATGAAATAACAACGCAGCACTCGATGGGTGATGATGATGGCAGCGTCCACAAAAAAGCTTCCCGATCGTAAAGATGAAGTATGAAATAAATTATTCGATGGGCAATAAATCGCTTTCCCACCCCGGAGTCTCCTTCTCACACCAACCCGGCTAAACAAACATACCAACAAAACAATATTAAACGCTGAGATATTTGAGCACTCACCGAGACCGAGGGTGACGGTTTGCTTTTAGAAAGCGTTTTCCATGGACAGAAGCAGAAGCCCTAGCCGAGCCAGCCGGACAGCATCCTTCACCCGGACGGCTGACGGTTAGAGTGCTTTTCCCCATGTGGGACACGCGTATTTGCATCTGTAACGTTCTTTGCTTTTCTTGCCCTTCACATTGTCGACTGCATGACGATGACCGTGCTCGCGTAATTGTGTCTTCCTCTCCGCCCCGGCCAGCTCTTCCCAATCAGACCCCAAACCGACCTGACGTTTGATCGAAACTCTTTTGACAGTTGATTGGTTTGTTAACATCGCTGCACACGCTACACACACCGGGAACAACTCCAATCAAACGGAAGGACTCGTGTAAGCCACCCTTCCGTCCATCCCCGCGGTACAATTTATTGCTGCTCCCCGATCGCCTCAACTGAACTCTTCCTCGCAGCAATTGGTAGATGATTTTCGATTGCATTCGATTCGCTTCCAGTGCGGCGTGTCCGCGTGCGATCTACGCCCGTGCAGAGCGCGATAAAATGCTCCACAAATGGGGAAGTGGCAGCAGAAATGGGAAGCAAAAGTTACGATCAACGGCGATCGATTCGATCGATCTGTGGTACTGCAGGGAAGCAACGGGATGAAGTCCGTATTGCGAGTTGCAGTATTCAAAGCCATCGTCATCGTCGTCTCCAGGTGAAATCGATTTTACGCTCATCCGGCCCGCGGAGCAGCCCGAACTCTCAAACCATGGTCACCGACGTCTCCCTATCCCGGCATAACCTTCCGACAGGTTTCCCTGCTATTTTACGACCAATCGATTCCCTCCAGGCACTGCGGTGGACAAACAAAACCGAAAGCCCGCTCAGATCCGATCCGGAAGCAGGCGCGAGCTTTCCCCGCCAACTGCCCAACGCGAACCAAAGACTTCGATTCAAGTTAAACAAGAAGCCCCCTTGGACGGACATTGTTAGGCAAATTCCGATCGCTGTTCCAGCTTCTCCTATCGCTCTTTGTTTATAAGCGAGCGTAGGGGCGGGTTTGCAAGCGATTTAATCATTCGCCGCATATTACTTTCTGCTGCTACCTTTCCGTTCGATCGCCAGCGTGCATGAAATGTCATCCAGAGATCGTCTTAACACTTTCCCCCGTTTACCGGAAAGGCTGGACAAGGCGCAAGGTTGTAAAAGTGGTAAATATTGCTACCACCAAAACTTCAACATGCTGCCATAACCTGTGATAGTTTGACAAGGGGGCTGGAACTTTAACCTCCTTGGGAAGCTGTACAGAAGCAGCTGTTTGGGAAAGTGGAGGAACTCTTCAAAATGTCTTCCCCTTTTTGAGCCACAAACACAACCTTGCATCGGTTTAATATTTTTATTCCACTTTTTTTAGGCTTTCCTTCTCTACCGTCAAACCGTTCCACGACGACAACAGGGACGGAAATTATCGATTTTCGGGGGACGGAAATTGGCGCTTCGTTTTCAATTTTTATGCTGCACACCCGTTCACCGACACATTTAGCCCGATCGGCTTTTATCGGGAATGGATTGTCAATTCACTCGGTTTCACATCGAATTGCTTTTCGGGTCACAATTTTATATCACACTTTCCTTGTCCACTCCTACCCCTCGGAAACGACCAATCCCTTTTGCCATAGTGTTTCTCATAATTGGCGCCGTTTAAATTGTTTGCGAATAATTTATCCCCATTCCGCATTACATTTAAAAGTTAATTTTACACGAAAACTCGTTTGGTTTCGGGCGTGCTGGGTTTCTTTCTTGTCGCGTGTTGAAATTACCACACCCAGGCAGGACACTCGTTGAGAAGGAAAGGGGTTAAGGAAAGGATTTTTGGATGGATTTTTGTCAACATTTTCTCCTGACGTGATGAAAGTGTCGGTAGTGAAAGCTATATGAACTTTTTTTTGTAGTTTCAAAAATATTTTTGTGTTATATTTGTATTCAACTTACCTGTTATTCGTAGTGTGTGAAGGGTGGTTATTTTTTATTTCAGTAGTAATGGCCAGACCGTATTGCTAAGGGTGTAAACAGTTAATAAAATGTTGTAAAACTAATAACACTACTTTAAAATGAGGGCTCTTATCATCCAACTGTTCACAAAAAACTTACACAATGCATTCAAGTGTTTTCCAATCTTTTAGAGAATTTTGCCATGGTCACCCAATCATATGAGAAAATAGCTTTCCACTGTAATTAAATATAACTTCGATTGAAATGCTTATTTATTTACACTAAATTAAATTCCTTTACAATTGTATAATAACAATTGTAAATACAATATGCTCCTTGATGTATGCAAGCCGTATAGCAAAATTATTATAATTACGGAAGAAGCAAGACAATTGCTGTGAAACTAAAACCATTTAAAAATAGACCATATATATTTTAACTAGCTCAACCAGCAAAAGCCTAATTTAACTCCTGTTTAACGACAGTCTTCTCATACACCACCAATAAAACTAGAGCACCCTTTACCGCTGGCCTCGTTTTGGTGCGCAATAAAATCTCCACATTCCCACATCACCAGTTTTAATCTTTTAAGTGCTGTTGACGTTTGTTTCCGTGCGCCGAAACGCGCCTTTCCTTATCATCACAGCGCACGATGATTGGGCTGCGGTGTGTGACCCCCCCCCTCCCCTCCTCCCCGGGAAAAGCCGGCTAGCTGTTGCTCCTGCTACCCTGCTTAATGACAGGGAAGCCCGCGTATGTACATGTTGGAGCAGAAATTCGAGAGATTTAATTTTACGATCTACCAAGGGAGCAGTTAAAAAACCGCCCAAAAACCCCAAGAAACGAAGTTTTAAACCTGTACTCATGTACAAACTCCCATCAAGTGGTGCCGTCCCAGTGCCGCTTACACTTGGAACGAGGTTTGGGAAATGTGCCTATTTGTTAACTAGCGGTCTATAAAAATTATCATAATTTTATCTCTAACCAGCGGTTCCGTTCTTCCAGCGGATACATTTGCCTGCAGTGCGTCCGGTCCCGTGCGGTCAGTTTATCGCACTAAATCATCGCTACGGAAACTGGAGCTGATGGAGGGTTACCCTGGGCGACTGTCATAAACCAGGAAAAGAGACAGTGAGACAGCGAGGAACCATAAACAAATATCTATTTCCGTGCCTGCTTCCGTGTCCAGGGTGGTGTGGTGTTGTGGTTTTTGCCTCACGCCCAATGGTCCAGCGTTTTTTTCGGAAAGTGCGTATTTATCTGGATCAATCACCAGCCCAAGACGCTGTTTGTTGGTGGGCCACCCATAAAACAAGCGACTGATTGCTATGTGATCAAGTGATCAACTTCCCAAAAAAAAAAAACTAACTACAAGAGTCCACTAGACCGCTCCCGTGAAAAACCGGCCCTTACAATAATAATAGGGCTCCGGGAGCTCCGGGTCGTCCACAAACCGCCCCAAACCGCTCCGGAATAAATGTGTACATGTGTATATGTGGCTCCCTCTTTAATAATACCCATGTTCTCTATGGGGCCAGAGGACGGTAGGGGTCGAGGCAAAGAGGTAGAAAAAAAAAACATCTGTCTCATAAAGGTGAACATGTGTGTTGCACCGATCGATACATCTACCCCGCCCCGAAACGATGACAAGCCCGTCGTCACGCTTCCCCGTAAAAGGGAAACAGGAATGCAGGCAGTTGAGGTACCGTCGTAATTTTCTCTCTCTATCTCCTCACCCGTACAACCGAGCAAGTACGGGCTGGAAAAGTCAATCCGCCTTATTTCCATTACTTTCGATTTTCGGTTCACATCGACCTTCCCGTACAGTGAACCCCCCCCCCCCCTTTTTGGGGTCTTATTTTTTGAGGGCCCTATGCGTATGTCCTCTTCGTGTGATCGCTTAATTTCGCTTTCACGACTTTGCGACACATTCCAGTGCGTTCATTTGCCCGGTCGGTTTCAAAATTGGCCCCCGGAAAAAAAATACATCCATCCCGTCCCAAGTACACTCGGATACACCGTGATTCGCTCCACCAGAAGGTAATACGAGTCGAACTCTGGTGGCTCTCTACTTATTGTTGAAGCCTTCTCGCTTCGTTCGTCAACTCTACCGCCAGGTCGCTGCACGCCTTCCCCGGTGCTCAAGCGCTTTGACATTCAATCCCCCCACAATCCATTCTTTATCATTTCGGGAGCGTTTCGTAGCGGGTAGCTGCTTCAGATTTGTCTGTTTCTTTTGTGTAGTTCCGTCCCCGAACCGTTCGAGAAGGTGTGACAGCAACAGCGAAAAGGCTGGCTCGGACGGATTGGAGCTATTTTGTTTTTTTTTTTTCCTCCTGAGCCCGTCAAAATTCCAAACACCGAACGTGAGATGTCATTGGGAAGGAATGTTTTCTTAACCTTTCGGTGTGTAAGGAAATAACGGGCTATAAAAAAAAGCAAGAATTGGATTTTACTTCATAGATTTTAAATGGCAATAAAATAAAGTTGAAATTGTATTTAAAATATTTTCATTCATTTTTTAGTTTTTTTCTCCTTCTGCAAGCAAATTGTGGTTTTGGAGAATTAGAATGACCCTTAGTTAAACGTGAAAGTATTTGAAGGTTTGATGTCTTCTTAAATGGATTGCTAGATTTATTATACCACTTAGCTGGAAAGTCAGTTCTCACTACGGGGGAACGGTTTTGAAGGGATTTGAACTCTGGGCCTTTTTGCATCAAGAATGGCGCTACAGTCGCGTTCACCAACGGACGGTTCCATGTCTAGGCATAAAAATAATATAAACTTCATTGAACAAGTATACTTTCTTGTTAAGCTTAACATTCTAGAAGAACCTGTAACAACGGAAAAAATCTTATATTGTGATGCTACATATCATGATAATTATGAATGAAGTAAACTATAATAATCACACTTTTTTTTTAAGAATTTAATTAATCTTAAATTATTTTTTTGAATTTTTTTTTACTCTTATTTTTGCCAGTAAAACATTTACCTCTGATTTATTTTATTTCTTCGGTCTTTGCTGATAACTCTGCGTTGGACTGAATTTTAAGCGTTTCTTTTTACCTACCTCGAAGCGTTTTCGTTTCTCTGAAATAATATATACCGCTTTAAACCTCAATATTTTGTATTAAGATGGAAACATTTAAAATCCACAGTTAACGGTTAACCGAATAAGATTCGATCTATATACTGAAACATTCTTTAATGTAAAAAACCCTGTACCTTACCACAGCCACCAAGGGAGCTCTTCTCCATATATGCTGCCTAAAAGGATTGACATTAAGCGCAAGCAATAAACCGAAGCTTTGATCCGTGTTACGTGTTAAGTGGATGAAAAAGAATTCATCAAAACAGGGTATTTTCTTATAAGAGTTTGTAATTCTTTGAAAAAAAAACAAACTTATCTTGCACCGAAAAAAAAAACCTTTCCCCGTAGGCCTTGCAAACGGTTTAACCTCCACTGAAAAGCAAGCAGCAACAACCGGTAGGGGACACCAGTGCGGGACTTCCAGTTTTCGCCAGATGACGGTGACAGATCGATCACCTCCATGTCCGACCGGTGACGGATTCGATGCGGCCATCCATCTGCACCGCGGAACCGGTTCGATTGTTTCAGCCGGGAGTGCTGTTGTATTTTTTTATTTCTCTTGCTTTCCCTCTTCTCTCCTCAATGCTGTTTGCCACTGCCGCAGAGCTGAAGGAGCGTTTTTCATTTTCATGCTAATGATGAAGGTGAAGTAAATGAATCTACAGCGCACAGGGGAGTTTAAAATTGAATGGTTTGGTCTGCCCACAAAAAAAAAAACACCCAAAATTGTCATTATTGTCCACGGGGAAAGGGACTTGCGGCGGCGAGCAGGGAAACCGAATCGCTTTCCGTCGCTGGTTCACCGTGACCTTGTTAGCTCGCAGCGTAACGCGTGAAAGAAACACTTGTTTTGCGGTTGAGTAGCATAAATCAAACACTCAAACGAATTCGTAGCTAAACAGCATTTCGTTGCAGTTCTTTTTGCGGTTGTTCCCTTACCCGTTACCTTCGGGTTGGTAAATTGCAGGAAATTGTGCCTGCGAATAAAGAATCTGTTCTAGCTGGGCCACCCCGAAAATGATCTATTTGACATTTCCGCTTTTGGGACGACGATATGCCTGCTTAGCGATGATTTATGAAACGGAACAACGCCACGCGTGTTCGGCACGTTTGCCGGCATTGGGCCGTGTCCGGGCCTCATAATTCTTGATACGCTAATTTTGGTGCGGTCAGGACATATATGGTAAACGGGAAACTAGACATAGAACAGGACGCGGCGCGAGTATGATGAATCACATCCTGCGCGTCCGACAAAGGACAGGCGACAAGATAACAAGCGAAAGTGTGTTCGCCCGCACAACAACAACGGCACGACACGCACCGCACACACTCTCGAGTGTATCGTGTTATTTAAATTTAGATAAACTAGATCACCTTCGAAAGTGATTTGCATACAGCAAAGGAACTTAGAAGAAAGCTTAAAACCCCCCGAAACAAACACACCTCGCCCGGAAAAGGCGCTCCAATTCTTCGGTTAAGGAACGATTAACTCGATGGCACAAAGCCATCAAGTGGGATTAAAGAAAAGCTCTCCTTGAACAACACAAGCTGAAGTCTGGCTTTCTATCATCCAGCCAGGTCGCGTTTGTTTGTGTGATTCAGCACCAGTTGCTAGCTTCTAGCCTTTCTCAACTTTGTATCAGTTAAGCTGTTCAAATATCCGATGGGCGGTGCGGTCGTTCGAAAATGGGAAAACAAAGTCAAACATGCTAATGGATTTCCAATGTTCGGTTCGGCTACCATTATTACTTCACACCTGAAGCTGCTGCCGTTTCGGGATCCGCTTCGACCGATTTTTTTTTGTCTTCTATCGATTGTGGGCGCCTAAAGTGACGGATTTTTTTTTCGTCTGCGTTTGTTTGTTTTATATCTTCCCTTGCGCCGCTTTGCTCGCGCTCTATCATAGCGAGATGCCGTTTTTGTAGAGCCTTCGGATCAAAGGGTACTTGATACGTTTTCGCTTCCGCCGTTTCGCTTCCGAGATAGCACAACCGTGCAGGAAGAACGTCAGGAAGTCGAACCTTGCAGCAGATGAATAATGGAAACCTCTGCCCGGCCAGTTCTCATCTCGAGCTGCCAGCTCATTCAATCGGTTGACTGTGAATCGGTCAAAGTGTTGTTTGCTTTTGTGTGACTTTTGTTTCTTTTGTGAGAGCGGGTTTTTTTTACTATCCTTCCATTAGCACAGTACTGCTAAAGGAAGTGAAGAAATAGCACGCTGTTTTGACCGTTGGAAAGGTGATCCTCTCGTGGCGCGAAGCGCATACTAAACGCTACCAAAGTTTGAAACATTAGCCAGCGGGACCACAAATGTACCACCTGTGGCTGGCTGGCTGGTGAAACCGTACCCGTACGGTGCTCTGTGTTTTTTTTGGAAAAGCCAACATTAATGAGTCCCTTTCACTTGACGGTTGAAATTTAAATATCTTTCAACGCACCGTTTTATTGATCGTGCTGCGTTTCGAGCTGTCCGGTTATCGGATGTTAAACAGTGCCTGAAGCGATTTGAAAGTGGAGCTGCAGATTGCAGCAGTGTGGTTGGATTGCGTCCTTCATTTAGGGTGTGTGAAAACCTAGTTCTTAACTAAAAACTGTTCTTTAAAATGTAATATGCAGAGTCTTAATATTGCTCTCAGATTTTTTGCCACTAAGGCCTCACAGTTGTCACACCAATAATTTATTCTATTTTTTGGGTTTTGGTCTAGGCCTGAGAGTTTCATAAACCAATTCGATAAATTCAATCTCAATTGTTGATATGGTCTCATTATTTCCTATTTTATTATTTTACTCCTAGAGCGGTTTTAACTTTCAAAATTGTTTTTTTTTTTTTACGATTTATACTACATCGTTACCAAAGAGAGCAATAGATGCCCTAAGTGTATAATAATTGTTGTTCTTCAAAAATATTTCTAATGATTTTAAGCTAAACTTTCATCTCTCAATTGCATATTAAAGTCATCCTTTTGATCCTTTAACTTAAATTACATTCTTTCAATTCCTTAATAAGCACTAAGCCTAAGAATTTCAAACGATTGACGTACATAAATTCTGTTCGATACTATGTAATGGAATACGACAGATTCTGTACACTTTCACGGAGCGAGAACATAATGAACGTTTTACATAGTTTAAGACTTCGCACATCCATAATTTAATAACATATACATAATGTTATAATTTATATATATACATAACATTTTATATACATA
>KB672042.1:476656-585864 GCA_000349105.1 Anopheles epiroticus | reverse complement strand
CGGGTCTTTAACCGGGAACGGCTTTAAGATGATGGTTTAATTTATGAACAGGAATTAAGGTCTTGCTAAAGGATGAAAAAGGGTGAAGAAAGGATATCAGAGGGTACAGAAATAAGTTAAAAACGCTTTATATAATGATTTTTGTTTTTTCTTATTCTGATTACTCGGTGAAAGGTCTTCATATTTTCAATTAATTTGGAATTTGTTACATATTTTATAATAATATAATTAATTACTTTTAATCAACTCAACCAACAATAACCTAACGAAGCAAAAATAATTCATGATTCATGTGACAGCATTCACCCGCCGCTAGAGTTTTGTCCACCGTCGGCCATAGTGCCGAGTGTGTATGAAGCATACAGTGGGCGGAGCTATGCTTTCCTCTGCCCCGGAGCAGTGCAACACAAAGAGGGAGAGAGAGATAAAAGATGAGCGAGTTTCACTCTACCTTCCTCCCCGCCGGCTCTCACCGTACCGATGAACGGTGAGAGGAATACCATTTTTATGTACATTTGCTGATAAATTTATATATGTGTTATCAAAAGAAAAGGAGGTCTTCCCCGCGGGGCCGCATCAACGGTATCGATCGGTTCTCTTCAAGATGCTCTCTTATCTTATTATGTGTTTTTTTCGTAATCTTTTTTTTGTTTTTTTTTAATTATATAAAATAAAAAAAACAGATGAGGAGTTCCACAAAACGATTACAAACTAATGTAAAATGATGCAATTAAAATCGTTCCCACAGTGCGCAATGTAAACATTACAAAGCCCCAAAAATTCATTCACCCACTCCCCCTTTCCGGCTCACTCCCACACAGCTATTAAAAATCGACGGTACCATTTATCGATCAAGGTCGAAATTAATAACAGTGTTACTTTTCTTCCTCAAAAACAAAACAGCGAAACGTTTCAGCATTTCCCTCGGCCGCACCGTGCTGTACGTGCTGTTTCGCATTTTGGGAAGGTGAAGGTGCATTTTTCCGCTTTCCCTGGCCGGCCGTCTCGTGGCGATGTTGCTGGTCGTCGGCTGGCTTACTTCCAGCTAACGCAAATTGACGAAATCAATATGCAAAAACAAAAAAAAAAAACGTTAGACGCACCAGGTGAAACAGGTGACCACCCACGGGTCAGGTGAAAGTGAGCAGCTCATAAACAAAGGCGCAAGGAATTGAAATCGGTGAACAAACAGAAACCGTACGTCGCCCGATGTGAGGAGACGAGCTTTCTGATCGATGCTCAATGGGATGGGAAAAGTGGGTGGAGGGAGATGGACAGAGAAAATTGATGTTATATTGGTTGTATCAGTTGTTTGGATGGTTTTTTGGGTGGTTGTTGCTAGAAGAGATAGAAATCGTAATAGAAAAAAGAGATAATTATACTTTTAATTAATTTATAAATACAGTATATAATTTAATATTAAACCATAAAAAGGAAAGATGGTTAAAAATGTAATAAAACATAAACATTAAGGTAAGATCCAGAAGAGATGAGAATAAATTTTTAAGGGATTAAATAATAAAAAGGGAATAGAATGGAAAACAAAATCGAAAAGAATAGCAATCAAAATGGAAAACTAAATAAACAAAACAGAGTTTTCCGTCGATTTTCCATCATCTCGCTGACAAAACCCATCGATCTTTGGTTGCATGTTTCCCTTCCAACGTTGCAACCGCAACCAACCGCGATGCTTAATCAAACAGTGAAAAATTATCATGCAATATTTCATCACAATCACTCATCGAACGTGAACGAACAACGGTTTTCCACAAACTAAAATAAAAATCAAAAAAACCGCAACAAATTGCATATTTTCCGAGAGGATGTCAGTTCACCCCCTCCCCACCCACCCCCACCCACCCCAGCTCCATAATGACCAAATTGACTATTCAAGTGAATCGCGCTTTTCGTGCATAAAACACATCCACACCTGGGCGCACCGTTTTGGTTTGGTTCAATTCTTTCGTTTGGTCAGTCAAAGTCAAATCATCCACCCGTATCCCGCAGCAGCGGCAGCTCATTAAAGCGTGGCAGCTCATTTTCCACGGTAAGATGGCAGCGGGGTCGTTTAAATCGCACGTTGGTTTTTTCGGCTGCTCGGGTCGATTAGTTGACCTCCCCCCCTCCCCCCCCAAAGGCAATGCCTTGGTTTATGATACCCCTATGCTAATACCGCACATACCCACTGGTTCGCTTTCTCCCTTCTGCACAGGCAGCACACATTCCATTCTACTCCGCTTTCACAAAATCCCGCTGCTCATAAATGTCAAATTATGTTGGTGCTGAGCTGTAAGCGTCCCCAATTTCCACTCCTACCTCCACCCTTTTGCCGTCGGCCAAATGCTTCCTTTTCTTTCGCTGCCACCTTCGATGGTGCAAAATAGAAAGTGTTTCTAGACAACCGAGCGACCGAGCGAGTCGTAAAGAAAACCGGGAATCTAAATTTTCGGTGACAAACAACCACGCCAATCGGAACAATGGAATGGGAGCTTCCAAACGGTAAAGCTGGAAGTGTGTGTGTGTGTGTGTGAAAGCTCATTTGCAACGGTCTCCAGCCCCTACGGGGCAAGAGGTAGAGGGAGAGAAGAAAAGCAGGAGGGAAATCTTGATTTTCACGACTCGCAAACGGTCGTCAGCTATTTAAGGGCAACTTTTCATTACGCTTTATGGGGATGTGAGAATAAAAAAAAAACGCAACAAGGCAAACAAAAGAAAGAGAGGAAAAAGCAGACCCCCACACAAGCAGGAATGGGTGACGCTTTCTTCCAGCGTGATTTCGTGATGCTTTCGTGTTTGGCTTTTTTTTTGTCGGATCTAAATTCCTTCAAACTTGTGCTTCTGCTTCATTTTTATTCTCCCTTTCTCTCTCTGTCTCACTCTGTGCGATGGCTTGAAGATCAAATTAAGTGGTTTTTCGACGGAATTGAATCAGCCATCCACCGATTCGTGTTTGTTTTTCGTCCGCCCTCGAAGCCGGGAGGGAGCCTTGAAAAAGAAAACTCGAGATCATTAAAGCGATGACCGGATTTATGTCGCCGTGGACGGTCGCTTCTCGCGAAAAAGGGACGTTCGTCACGTGATGTCATCCATTATCGGGACAATTGTGATGTGGAAATGCGGTGTGGAAACGAAAGGCTAGTGGGAGGAGATGGGAACCCCGTTTCTGTTGTGTGGCTAACTGGCATTGTTTTCGGAACGAAATCAAGATATTTGTGGGATGATTTGTGGCTTCAGTGTAGCAAAGATGGAGAAGAAAATGTTTTGTTTGTTTTATGGAAAATTGAGATGTGATAAGATTGCTTTGGTATAGATCGATGGTGAAGATAAGGTTGGGCTTCCTACGAGAGGTACCATGCGTCTCCATTTTAGTTTGTGAAAAGAAGAAAATAAGTTTGATAAAAATAATTTCTATCATGTATTGCAAGGTCTGTAGACTATGGACCACAGTGATAAGCTAAAAAGTTGAAATTAATACGAAGTGTTCCACAAATAAAATTTCATATCACACACAAATTCTCAAAAATCAAACAGCATGGCGCATCTCAGCTGCGAGTCTGCGATCTAATCTCTCCAAAAATAGCTCCAGATCAGCAAGCAGTGAGTGCACTGCTGGCAAGTGTGTACGTGCAGCAGTTGTGGGAATTTTTCTTACAACTGGCACTGTTTTCCTGCCGGCGAGTGTTTTGTTTTCCACCGAAACAGCACCCCCAACAACCCAAGTCGGCTCGGCCAAGGTCTTCCCGTTCCCGGTCGGCCAGATGGTGAGAGATACGGTTCCGCTTCGCTCGTGTTAACCCGCAGCACACTGTGCAGGCCCATCAGCGTGGGTGGGAAGATGCAAAAAACGGCACGGCAGGATGGGTTGCAAAAAATAGTTTCCATTGCACATGTCTCGTGCCGCGAAACGAGAAATGGGAAAACCGGTTGTGCGATTGCAAGCATTTTCTCTCTAGCAAGAGGGCTTCATTCGCTCTCAAAAACTGTTATCTGGTTGAAGCAGTGGTTTAATGAAAATAGTATTATTGGTTATTATAAAAATGGTAAAGTTTTTGTGAAAAAAGTAAAAATAACACGATAAGTAACTTAGAGAGAAAGAAAGACAATTAAAAGCTAAAATAATGTAATAACAAACAAATATAAAGAAAAAAGCTTACAACAAATCTGAACATACAACAAAACAAACGAGAGAAGCAAAGCAACTCAAGATCTCTCATGACTTCTTCAAACCCATTTTGATTCCTCTTGAAATCCCCATAGCAAGTGAAAGGATAGAAAAGCCGGACGCTTAATTATGAGGAATCGTAATGAACGCCAAGAGAAACCATCCCTCCGTGAGAATGAGAAATAGAAGCCGGGAAGCGAGAGAGAGAGAGAGAGAGAGAGAGAGCCTGAGTGTACTGGAAAGAGAGAAAGAGCGCACAGTAAAATAGTTTTTCCACACAGAACAACAGTTTTCCGAAGTTTCCCGAAGCTAGGCAAAAGCGAGATAGTGTAGGGGGGGGACACGTCCCGTTCGAGTGCCAAGACTCACTTGGTGGTCTTCCGTAAGTGTCCTACCCACCATCAACGCCACAAAGTATCGAGTGTTGGTGGTGGTTTGAAAAATCAAACCACTTTTTGAGTCATCCACTCGGTTGGCTTGGTTTTTTCTTCTTCTTGCCATTTGTTTCTCGTGTGCGTTTGGGTCTTTATCCGTTTCGCTTCGCTCCGACGGTCCACCACACACTACACTCGCGCTCGTCGGGGCAATCGCGTCGACATGCACAAAAACTAGCGCGGACCTCGCGGGGAGCAAACTCCCGACAGGCGAAAAGGAAGGAACAACAGCAGAAAAAAACAAGCTACAGGGAAAACACGGCCGGGGCCCGCTCCACGGGCCGGGTGAATCGAGTCTGGCGATCAGTCGTCGCGAATACTCGCCACCAGCAGTAACGGCTTTTGGCCCGTAGCCCCGCGAGCGCCAAAAGGGAGAGCGTCGAGTGTGTCGTGGTCGTCACCGGGCCTCCCCCCATTTGCGGCCCACTATAATAAAAAAAAAAACTATCGCCATTTCCAGTGTGTGTGAAACGCTTCGTCGCTTTGGCCTTTCCACGTGGGTGTGTGACAAGAAGGGGAAGAACAATTGACGGTGCCTCTTAGAACAGTGGTGAACTATCTATGTACCAGACAAGACACCAGAAATACAGGAAAAAACAAATCCAACCTCTCGATTCAACAAGTTTTGAGAGTAAAAATAAAGAGGGTAAGAGGCAAGTGTACGAAAATGTGGTCTTGAAGTTTGGAGGATCTCGATGTGTCCAGAACTGAAGTGTGTGGGAAGTGTTTGAATTGATGCCGATGTTTGGAATGCAGCGTGTTCTATCTGGTGCGCACATCAAGACGATCTCATTGTGGAGTTCAAATCAAAGACAAGTTTGAAGGAAAGCCATCAGCTGTTTGAGAAGCGCAAAGCACGTGTTTTCTTTGGTGCAAAGCGTAACATTCCGATTCAACTCTGTGCGGAGGATCTTAGTGGCCTATGAGATTCTTCTCCCATTCAGTGAGTCTCAATTTGACAGATGTTGTTTAAAGTCGGATCGAATGCACTTCTCCTGTGGTGCGAGTGAATTCTTTCTAATAACTTTGTGGATGTAAGGTTTCATTAAATAAACACGCCATGACTCTCGCCGTGACTTGGTGAAAAGACCGTGAGGAAACAGGCGTAAAGCAACTAGCAGCAGCACGCAGTAGCAGCGTATCAGGATGCGGTCCAAGTCTGTCGCACGACGATTTGCTCAAGGTAAGTGTGTTTTTAACTCCACTTTGGCAAACAGGGGCGACGAACGACCGAACGACGACCGGCTGCCACAGCTGATGGCGGCTTAAACGCTTCCACTGTTGCTTAGCTCCGCTTCTTATCGCGCGGAAAACGTTGTACGATAATTGCATTCGTTAAGGAGATGTGTTGTGCGTAACGTTTATTCTTATTCCCTTCAAACTATGAATAATGTTTTGCAACGGGTGTTTCTATTGCTAGTTTCGCAGTAATCGATATGACGCGTTTATCCAGTGTAGCAACCTTCGAGGCTCAGTCGACAGCAAATGACTTCCATGTACTTCCATGTTACTGAACCGCTTTCCTCCCTCTCAATAGTAGCGCAAAAGTCATCCAACAGAAAAAAAGGGACAACTTCTTGTCCATTTCATTTCCTTTCGCCTTAAACCGTACACGATCAATATCATTATGCCGTGCGTCCGCCTGTCTTGTGTGGCACCAGGCACCAGCCGCGCTGCACGAACACCGGATGCGGACAGTCGATTAGAGAGTCCGTCCTGTCGCATGTCCGCATGTGCCAAATGGGCAACCGCAGCGCTAGCGGTGGTCCCATTGTCATATCACTAAACCTCCCGTAGCTCTCCCTCCACCACGGGGCTCCGGGCTGCGAAAACTGTCCCCGAAATGACAGCAAGACAGCGACGGTACACGAAAAGCGACCAATCACCCGCACTCAGTGTTTTAGTGGCTCTACACTACGTACAGCTACACCCGTCGAGACGACGACGACGACTAGCGGCAACGACACCGACCGATGATGGTAATGGATGTGACACAGAAAGAAACGGACCACATTCGCATAGCAGCGAAATCGCTTAACCCCGAGTGAGTGTCCTGGCAACCTTCTTCAACACCCCCCCCCCCTCCCCGCCAGTTCTAATACGTCTTACGCCCGCAGGGATGGGGGTGAGTGTGGATATGATAAGACTGAACTACCCTCGCAGCCAGAAAGACGCAATCACTGCGCTGCGCTAATGGAACATCGGGCCGGGTCGGGTCGAGGGTGGTCGAGATCTGGAGATCGAGATAACAATTGACAAGTGAAATAAGTTAATATACTTGCAGAGGCAGGGAAGCGGCCGAGCGCCTTGAAAGGACATGACATGCAATCATATCATAGCTACTCACGCGCACCGCTGGAACCACTTTTCTGAGGAGGAAAGCATGTGTGTGAGAGAGAGAGAAAGCTAGAGGGAGTTTCGTTGGTCATTGAGTTGAGTGGAGTGGCGGGCTGGGGTCCGGAAATACAGTCCTGGAGAAGGGCAGGAGACGCGGAAAGGTAACGGACTTCCGGCTATGACTCTGTCAGGGCTCGAAGGACCAAGGCTTTTGGATCGTGTGTGCGTGGATCTCGTCATGAAGTTATGGCTTTATGTCATATTTTTCATAACTAGGAGCTAAGACCCTCCGGTGCAGACATTAAGAGCCAGAGTTTTCACCACATTAATGGCCCTCAGAAAGTGTCGATAAATCTTGGAATCAATGAGGTTCTTAAGTCACAAAGCAGTACATGATCCCCAGGAAAGAGCTACGACAGATAAATAAGACCCCGAAAAGTGGTCTCTCCAGTAAATCCTCTAATGACAGTGATGGAAGTGTAGGATGGAACCAACAATGCGGTTGCATACCTCTTTGCCATCCCCAACCACTCGGTAGTGCACCGCTAGTTGAGCCGAAAAAGTCGAGCAATAATTATTACCCTGCATCGTTATCGAGAAGTTGCTTGGCTCGCCGCGACCTAATGGACGTGGGTCCTGGCTCGGAATAAAACCAAGAGAGACGGCGCCACTCGTTAATACTGACGACCGGTCGTCGGGCGTGTCTCTGCGATGTCCTGAATGCACGGGCTCCATTCCGTGGTGACTTCCAAATCACTGTGCGCCTAGACACGGCAAAGACACACTGTGGTCCGAGGCGTCTCGGAATGAGTGACTGAGGACAGTAGTGGACTACCCTCGATTTTATGGGTCCATTTAAGGGGGCGCAGGGGACGCCCATTCCAATCGTGTTTCCTTACGATTCCTTCACGAGAAGTTACTGTTATTACGCCGACATGCCGTTGTCCACCACCCTGGGCTCTTATCGTATCTTAAGCCTCGTTTCTCTCGGCTCTCGGCCAGGCGAAAGACACCCACCAGAGTCATTAATAAACTGCGGCGTAGAACGTCACAGGCACATCTTGCCCCCTTGGTGGGGGGGAGGGGTGAAATAAAAATACTGAAGCCACCTTCCGTCCCCTCCCTCCCACCCCTTCGTTGCGATGAGAGATAATGAATGTGCACGAAGGTGAAGGCAATGGCAAGTACCGGATGTCAGGCTTTTGATGACTCTCGCCCGGGAAGGAGCTCCGGACACGGCAAGCGGACAGTCCGATAGTGGGCTCCTCAAGGTTTGTCCTTCCCGTGTTAAGCGCTTTTTTATGGTAAACAGCACCGGACCTTGTCTTGTCGAACCCTTAGGTCCCCCCTCCTCCCTGCTGTCTCCATTTCTTTATGAGGCACTTTTCCGAATAAGGAGGAAAAAAAACAAGAAATAAAAAAGGACAACCAATAGGAACCAATTGTTTTAATTTATCATTCACCGCTGGGAGGCCTTTTTGGTTTCGGGCCGGGTTTTTTTTTTCGAGACCCACAGCAGACATTCGGACGTCCCCTCGCGCCCCTCTCTATTGGCGTCATAAACGGGCAGTCGGGCAGCCGTCCGAATCGGGGCTCTGGCTCAGTCCCTCTCTCTTTGTGTCATAAAATTTATGATTACATAAAACGATCGCGTTCGCAAAGCGTGGAGACAGGGATTTAGTGTCTTTGGGGAGGGCAGGAAAGACAGACAGGGGGTCTTGCCAACCCTCCGTTGATACCGATGCCCCTACCAGGACAAGTGTGTGTATGGCGTCCTGGGGGTGTAAATATTGGTCAGTGTTTTATGATGATGGGCTCGCCCGTCTGATCTTGGCCTGTCCCTAGGCAGCGCTGGAATTGTCCTGTCAACTGTCACACCGACACACACACACACACACACACTATACGCGTCGAATCACAGGGCCACTTCGTTGCGCATGACATGGGCCTGAGCGGGGCCGAGCGTGTGTCCTTTTTACTGCCACCCATTTCTTTATTGCTTCTGCGTACATTAGAAATCCTTCTGCTTTGCCCTGTCCTCCACATCAATCTTGCGCGGGAAGGATGACAGTGGGGCAGCTAGAGGTGGTTGTTCGTGTCCGCATGGATTGTCCGCATGGTGAGGGAGGGAGAGAGGGAGGGAGGGAGAGCAACACGCAAGCCAAGATCCGGTGCTCCGGTCGGGAAATCCTTGTTGCCGCCCTCCTTGTCAGGAGCGCAAGCATTAATTGGCGAAAGGAAGGGGCCCGGTTGGAGGGGAGTGTATGGGTCATGAGATGACCGGGTGTAGATAAAAACTTTATTTATGACTTTGATTACACGATATTGAAATGTAGCGAGTTTATGTGCTGTGCTCGGTGGGGGGTGAAAGGCTTCCACAGTTCGGCTCTTTTCCTGAGGTTTTCATGGGGACGACTTTTTGGGACCTGTTTGCGGAGCAGATTTTGGCGCATTTTTTGGTGGCGTTCTTGCAGGTTGACAGTTAGCGGAGTTGCTGTCAAAAATGTGGAGCCGCATCTGTGGCGTGAGGGCGTTGGCGCATAAAGCATGAGTGAGTGATCGGTTGCGAGCGATTTGGTAATAAATTTCACTTTGCCTTAAAATCCCATCCCGTTGCAGACTGTCATCTTTTTGCTTATTTATAGCATTGGGAGAATTTCTCCGTACACAAGTACCGATGCATGTGTGACCACTGCGGATACTAGCACAAAAAACGCTCGCAAAAAAACGAGTACAATCGTACAGAGAGTCATTTTTAGTAATAGCATGCATCATCATCACGACCAGATCGCTGTCAGTTTGGGCGGTGTATATTTTTAGCCAGTGCTGCTGGTGTGCGATCGTAAAGCTGCGCCCTTCACAGAGGGCAATGATCATGAGGTGTGTCACGGTAGGTTTGCACCGGACACGTGTTTTGTTCCGTCGTCGCAAGTGGGTGATACTTTTCCTACGCCCAATGCACAAATGATGCCGTTGTTTGCTGCAGCCCCACGGAAGGTAAATATAGAGTGTTGATTTTTCGGCAATATTCAAACAAAAATCGCACCAGATTGGATGAGGAGAGAGAGAGAGAGCTTGAGAGAAAGTGCAACTTATTTTGCAGTAGAATTTTTGCACGGAGGAGTATTTCCTACTATTTTGTTGTACAGTTGCCAAAACAGTGCAATTATTTTTTTTTTAAGGTCGGAATTGTAAGTCCATGTGTATCATCGTACAAAAATGAGTATAGCTCACTCTCAGAAAAAAGCTTGACCGCATTTTTTCAGTGTAAAATATCCAGTGTGTTGGGAATTTAGCAATTGAAAAACATTTTAGTTTACTGCTTACTGATTTTACTTTCAGTTTTACTGTGTCCATTTGAAACTTACTAACAGCAGCAGTAACATTTTGCTGACCCACTACAAAGAAAAACTTTTATTTTAAATGGTTATTTCCGGTTTTCCTCTCTCGGTTTCCGTAGTTTAATATTTATTTCCACGAGAAAGATTTTTTCATCCCAGCAAGACTGTTGTGAAGCGAGTAGAGGTCGTTTTGTTTAATTTACTTCAAAAGCTTTGCAAAAGTTGTACATTTTAATGGTGCAAAATAGTTTTTCTTTTCCAGCAAAGCTTAATGCTTAGCGAAAGAGTGAGCCGGACTGTGACGTTCAAACTTTATTTACTGTTTTAATTATAAGCTAACGTTGCCACGCTGTCGCTGCATTCTGGTATTTGATGTAATAACTCTTCCCTTAAAGCCCTGAAATCGATTTTGACTTGTAAAAGCTCATCAGAAAATCAGAAACACAGTAAAAACAGCATGTTTCTTTGGCTAGGAATACAAAAGAGCGAAGGGAAGAAAAATGGCCGCTTGCATGTCATCATCATTATCATGCACACACGGAACGGGCTGCATCTTGTTCGTGGAACTCGCACCGCACGAACGGTGCCGCCTCTTCGGTGGAAAATTGCTTATGGAAATCATATTTTTCCATGCGCGTTTGCGGTTGCCCATCGCGTCCCCGGGAGGGAGGGAACTTCCACCCAATCCCCCCCCCCCCCCCCGTTTTTAAGCGTGAGGTTGGGGATGGGTGCGCTTTGCCGCCCCCCCCCCCCCCCCACCCCCCCCCCCCCCGCGGGTGGTGATGCAGTTTAAGGACAGCAAAGCGCCTAAACATACAGCACAGTATGGCGAGAAAAAAAATCAATAGACATTTAGCACACTGACCACTCTGGGGCAGGACGTTTCGCGCTACCGGCAGGGCGTCTTTGTTGGGCACACGACAAGACACGACACAAGCACCACACACACACACACACTTCCAGCGGTGAGCTTTTGCCTGGGGCGGAAAAACGAATGCCTTTCTGCGTCTACTCCTCCTCCATCCATTTTCCACTTCGTTATGCAGATTTTCTCAACGCCGCACGTAACGCACGGGCGGTGCAGTCATCAAAGTGCATAAACACGAAATGATACTTGCAGCGCCTTAGGGTTATGACCGCTTTTACAATCGTTGTTGAACATTGTTTCTACCTTTCTGGAGTCACTTTGGAGGACACGCGGTGCCAGAGGACGGAGCGAAAACCATCCTGCATGTTCGTTATTAGCATTAGGTCATTTGTGGTGCAGTAGGAGCAAGAAAGGGGATGGGGTGGCAAACCACAATCTTATCTTCATGACGGAAAATTACTACACAGCCTGGGGACCGACTCCTTCAGAGGCTCTCCTTAATTCTTATTATCATCGTCACGCTCTCCCGCTGGCAGGAAAGGATGGCCAACTGATGGAAGTAAGGCAGTGCAGTTGGCGTGTCACGCTTAAGTATTCAATTTTTAGTCATCATTATCATCATCGTCAGTACTATCAGCGCACATTTCACATTATCGTTAAGAGGACGGGTTCGCTGTACCGTCTTCGTCGTCTGCCGGTCTGCGCACCGGCGGTGCATCTTGGAGTGTTGTTTGTTCATTAAACTGCTAGGCAAAAAGCAATCATAATCATTAAAATAAATTGTTTTAGCCCCGGTCTGATAAATGGATGGCCCGGCTTGGGTGGCAAAGTGGTCGCGCCCTAATGCATGCGGCAGAGCTTGCGTGAAACCGATGCTCATCAAGGGTTGAAGTGTTTGCTGCAGGGAAAGCGTTCCCCGCACAACAGTAGGAAGCGTTCGTCAGTAATGAGAACGAGAATGGCTTGTGATTTTGTGTGCATCGAAGTGTGTGTGCGAGGAGGTGGGGGTGGGGGGTTTAAGAAAAGTGGGTTTTAGAGTGATATTTCCAGTGAAAATGCATTCAAGCAGTCGATCGATGGCGGCAGCAATTGATAGGGATTTGATTTTTAATGGCAGTTTTGCTGCCTTATGTATGAGACTTGGTGCCATGACTAGGATCTGCGATACAAATTCTTGTAAAAATTGAAATTTTAAGATTTATTGTTGGGGATGTTTATCAAGTGTGACTATCAAACTAGTAAAACGACCAAAAACGAGTGAACTATCCAAACGAAAATCCCTGGACCTCTGGACCTTGGTCCTCACAAGTTGTAACGAAAGGGATAAAAATAGCCCAGAAATAGTGACAAGAGCTCTTTTACCATTCTACGAGGGATATTTTTAAAGCCAAATAGGCATGCTTTCTTGCTCAATTGATTCGTCCACTCGGCTTATTGCGCAGTTAGTCCTAAAAGTGGGCACTTGGACAGAGGACCACGGTGCTGTGAAGGATCTTACTCCTTTTCTGAACGTCCTCTCACCGACGGCCCGTTCAAATGTTTTGAAGCAGCCAATTTTTCGTAGGTACACTGCTGGAAGGGATAGAGAAGAACACACTCGAGAACGTCTTTTTCATCCCATTTGGTCGTCGCAAGATGCTGAAGTCAGCTTACAGACATGCACACATGAGCGTTTGCCTAAAGTCGTTCATGTGGGAAAATCGCTTAACAAAGGCACATGAAAAGCAAAGGCTTATTATGGAGCTTATTGTGGTGCAGATTTGATCGTTTGATGGTTGCTTGAATTGGCCAGTCAATAGTGAAAGCAGTGGCCGGTATGTGGTTCCTGTGGCTATAAAAACTATAAATCGGAATGGTTTAAATCTATCCCTAAAATGCAACCAACCACGAAGGAGTTGCAAACGGAGGTGCAGTGGGAAAGCAATAACAGCAGTTGGTAGAAGTTTCCTCCAAACGGTATCACCCTTGCCAAAAGTTTAATCTTCTAATTAAATGCATAAATAAAACATTCAACTGTACAGGGCAGTCTGAATGGTTCACCAACACTTTGGTCGATTGTTCTAATGTACTTTTTTCCGTATACGCGGGGTTGTACAAACTTTCCCGTGAGCACGTTTTTTATTTACACTTTTTTCCTTAAAAACTTTTCCGGCAAGACGAGCAAAGACCGAGAATGCCAAAAACAGGTATCTGAAAATTTAAGAGAAATAATTTCGATGAATTATTGATCTGCAAAACGTCGGGCGCAAGTGCGCATCTCGTCACAATGAGCGAACGCGAGCAAAGAAAATGGGAAGAGATATTTGGAAACGGACTTACACAGGTTCTGACTTTTACTCCCAAGGAGAATGAAAAAGGATGGGAAGAATACATCACCGTTTTAATTTCTTTTTGCTCCGCTGGATGTGAAAGCAAGTGAAATGTACCAAAAAGGTAGAGTGAAAAGCAATGAAGCAGCAGCAGCAGCAGCTGTTGTTTTTAGCAGAATTGATATAGACGCTTCGATTGCTCGTGTCTGAGGGAAAATTGTCGGGAAAAATGTTGGTGCAATTCGTTCAGGATTCCTGCTTCCAGAATTCTCGAATCTCGCTCGGCACAGCACATAACTTAACGCGCTGCGCTGCTTAACGTTATCCAGCGAACGGGACCGCTGCCGCTTTTCCATGCAATTAACTTTTCCATTTTTCCACCCGCTCACAGAAGAAATAGGGAACCACCGCCAAGCCAAAGCGCTCGCTTCGCCATTCTCCATGGTAATAATTATCAATTTTAATTATCAAAAGATTTTCACACACATAATTTTCCGTTCGTAAAGGAGCGGAGCGTGGGAGGAGGTGAGGGTTTCCACGTTCCCAGACCGTGCCTTCTCGATCCTGAAGCTTGGCCGGAGCCTTTGCACCCATAAAGATATGACAAGTGAAGGAAATAAACAGTTTGCCGGGCAGGAACGTTTTCTGAGACGTTCTGGAAGACGTAAAGCGGACGTGTTTCGCCTACCGTTCCGCTTTTCTTGCGGGCTTCCGGGCTGAGCGGCTGGTGTGAAGTAGTTTACAGCAGCTGCTACATCCCTGCGCAAGTTGGGAGTCGCTGATGAGGTTTCCTTCTTCCTTCTGTCGCGCTAATTAGCCGAGCTCGCTAAGAGCTAATGTCGCACGCGTGTGAACGAACGATTCACAGAACGAATCCGGTTTAGAGGGGGGGTTTAGAGCAAACGGAAGGCGTGCACGTTGGATGAAGTTCGCCGCCTTTGACGACGTCGTTTGTCTGTTGTGCGCTGGCTCTGGTAGATCGTGACTGGAATTCTGCCAGGTTGCGTACGACTGTGGCAAGTGAATACTCTTCATTGTGTTCTGAGTGAAGCGTGGAAGGGAAAGGAATGGGCACAATTTTCACCATTTGTCTTAATTTCTGTGCCACACTCGTCGCAAACCCCGCACACACACACACACACACAGCCCCGCTTGAAGAAGCTCTAAGAAAGTCCCCGACAAAGCGCGGAAGGAGAGACACATTTGCGAGCAAATTAATTTGTTTATTATTATTCATAAATTTAGGCGCTGGTGATTTTTAGGCCCCGACACCTTCCCCAACGGAAAAGGCAGAACGAAATGGGAGGGGAGAGGGCAAAAGGTTCTGATCTTGGTTGTGCCAGCGACGACAAGCAAGCATATTTTTCATCATTTGCTTCCGGCGCGGAGCCTCTCCCGTGCGGAACTTGCGGAAGGTTTTGTGACGCCCGGGCGCCATGGAAAAAGGGACCACTTTTCCATGTTTTCGGCGTTCCGAACAGATTTGCTGCCCTTTTATTCTGACGGTTATTGTTATTGGTAGGCATAATTCATTCCCGTGTCGGGTTTGGTGTTGGGTTTGATCGTTTGATTTGCTTGCCCGAGAAGGTTAGCTGTGTTTTGAACGGATTCATTAGATTTCACTTTCTATCCGGGATAGTTGGAAAAACAGATGCAGGAAATTAAGTTTGCCAGGTATTGTTTGGACGGATTATCAAACGAATTTCCAAGTGGATCAGCGTGCAACATCGTGCTGAAATTGGCTCTTGATTGCTGATTAACTCAAGTCTTTGTCTCGCACTTGAAATAATTGGCTTCAGCATCCGGTTCGAAGGACCAACACAGTTTTCAATTTATTTTTTTAAATTTTTTTTTTCTTTGTTAAAAATTAAGACGAGTTTTACACATTTATTTCATTATTTTTAAATCCCATACTACTCTCCTAGAACTGTCTACTCGTTTGAAATTCATCGCACTGAAGCTTCATAATTGACAAGGTGAATAAATTGATTAAAAAACAAAATTCCTTCATCGTCCTCGCACGTCAAACACAAACGCAGGCGGCCAGTCCAGCGACCAGGTGAAAAGTTAAATTGATTTCCGCGCCACCGTTGTACAGACATTTTATTTATTCACCTCGATCGTGTAACTACTTTTTATCTGCTGCCTTTGTTCTGCCGATGAAAGGCGGAAAATTGTTTCACCTTCACTGTCTACTACCCTACCAACCCTACCTGATGCACTGATGGAGTAATATCCAACGCCTCTTCCTCGCATCGGAAAAATAGCTTTGAGTTTTTCCTTCGGCTGTTGCTGCTACACCGTTACACTACATTGTAGCATGATGATTGCTATCTTGCCCCTTCGCTTTAACGCTGGCTGGAACGGGAGCGACGGTAGGCGAAGGTTTGATGATACTTCACTTCCGGTGACAATTGCTGTATTCCTTCCGGGGTGGGTGGTCGCGCCGTTCGTATGCCAACCACTTTCGGGAGGGTGTCGAGTGACATAATTGGTGTCTTTTGTAACGAATAGCTCGGTTTGTGAGTGTGTTGTTTTGTTTTTCTTTTCCCCTCGCACCGTGAGCCAAACGGACGCTCAATTAGGGAGGACGACCTTTGATAATTGAAAATGTTCTTTCGATTGTGGGTGGGGGTGGAAGGACATCGCCGTTGCGTTGGTCGTGTGTCATCCTTCCGTTGTTTGTCGTCGATTATCGGTGCTTAGGTTAAGGGGTAGTAGTCGTAAAATAATGACATTCGTAGTCGATGGGAATTCAGAGCAAATAGAAGAAAAGTGTGAATACCCATTGTCAGTCATTATTCAATTACACAAATTATGTTATTACACACCTTTGGAATGATGGAATTATTTATGGTAAAGAAAGAGAATAAAAAAAGAAACTTAAATTAAATTTATTTTATCTTTGGTGTCACTGTAAGAATGCTTTTCTTGCGCGAAACGCCGTGCTATTCTTCATCTCCAATAATCCCAGCACATTGGAAACTGTCCTCGGAGTCGGATACCAGCGTATGGTTGATCTTTCCAAAATAAAACTACGCTATTTTTGCAACCTAATGCAACGGTTTGATTCCATTTCGCAAATTTAAATTTATGTCGTGCGATAAATTTTCATCTAGCCCTCCAAAAGAGGGGACACACGCGTCGCTTTGCACCTTGTTTTGCTGTAGAATTTGTTGAGGGAAAGCATCATATCTGGCAGTGTGTGGTTGTGTGGTGGGATTTGTGAAACATTCCGACTTTGACACATGCTTACAGTGATACAGTTTGAGTTTGGCAGATACAACGCTGGATATTTAATTTTCTCCATCAAAATCCAGTCCGATAAATCATATTTTGGTTCAAATGAGGCTCGGAGAATCCGGCTCGAAGGACCAAATTCTTCAATTTTATTTAAAATAAAAAAAGGTATTCTAACTTTAAACTTCATTACTCGTTGTTCGATTTGAAGTCATGCAATTTGTGCACCAATTTTGTGCCGAGCGAGAGAGATTACAAACACAGGTGGGAACACGCACTGCTACCAAAGTTTAAATCCGGCAACCGGAAATCACGCGGATCGAGACCTCTTCACACACCAGCGTAAGTCAGCACTTACTGCTGGGGTGTCAGTTTTTGCCCCTTGGCTGCCGGTGTGTGCGGCGGACATTGATTATTTGGCTACGCAGCGCGCACCGTGCTGCACCTATTTCGGATCATAAAATTTACTTGCAGGCAGGGCTTCCGGTCCATACTCTGGAGGGTCTGGCGCAAGATGACAGTCCAATTTCCTGCGCTATTGCTGTACGGCAAGGTGTACGCTGGGGTTAAGAAATTTTGCGTAGACACTCACCGTTTTGGGTTGGTTCACTTTTGGTAGATTGCTTCCCATGTTTATATCTTCCGTATCTTCGGCACCTTCGGGTCCGGGGTACCGATTGGCCCAGTGTGTTGGCGAAAGTCTCATTCGCATCATTCTCCCCCCCCCTCAAACGTCGTGCGTGCGTTCCAGTGCGTGTGCACCCCCGTACTGTCAGAAGTTGCTTCTTCAACGAGCAATCGAGTACGCACTGCTAGGCGTTCTCGAAATGGAACGTTTCCCGATTTCAGGACGTTCCATTCCGTGCGTCACTCACACACGGCCGTACTGCCGTTGTCAGCCGACTTCCGGACGCTGTTGTATTAACTATCTAGGAAAATTGGTGCGAATACGGTATCGATTCGCGCACGGTTGCAAAAAGTTTTAATTCGATGCATTTGTGCGTGGACCTTGTTTCCGGAATGGGGGGGTACGGTTGATGGCGACTGCAATGTCATTTACTTTTGGCGGTGCAGTGATAAGTTGTTTCCTTTGGTGCGTTTGGCAGGAGAATAACGGGGGAGCACGAGCAGTGTCATGAACTGTCACGTTTAATAAAAAACAACTTCATTTGCTTGCAACAGACGATGCGGGTGGACAGCGCGAGGAGTATCGTCAATATGTGTCTGAGGGTGTTGATAGCTGGCTGAGAGTCTCGATAGTGTGTGACGCCTTTTATAAATATTTCGAGCGCAAGTGAAAATGGATCCCCTTTTCCAGCGTTGTGGACAAGTGCGTTTATCTAACAGCTCAACACATGATAAGACAAAGTGGGTGCTGGTAATGCTCCACAAAAATCCTGCCCAACACTCAAGCACCAGCAGCAGCGGCAGAAGAAGTCGAATAGTTAAAGTCGACGACGATGACGACTCATACAGATAAAAGCGCTCGACAGTGTGTCTGGATTGAAAGTGGCAAAGTGTCCAGCATGTCTTGGACAGTGGATCTGGTCTGTTTGTTTTGGTTTTGAAGTTAACGTCTCCGGGAGGCACTATCTCTAACGCCTCGGCCCTGACAGAGACTAAAAATCAGCGTTTTTGGGTTTGCCGCGTCTTATCTTTTCAAGCCAGAACGCTTTTGCATTAGTTAGCTGGTGTTTTGGTGAGGTTTTGATTTCTTGCACTGTTGAAAAAAGCAGTCATTTGACATCTGCTTCGGGTGTTGCTGGACGAGTTTGAGACGTCTGGGCAGACAGAGAGGAAGAAACATGATATCTTAATTATGTAAACTGGTTATATCTGTGCTTAAAATCTTGTGGCCCTCTTTTTCACTCTATTTCTACATTTCTTGGACCAACAAAACAGTGTTCCATCGCAGCACGACGGTGACCATATGGTGTCGAAAGTGTTTTCCCCCTTTTGTAGAAACCGTTTACGCTGAAAGACACACTTAAAGATAATATCCGGAAGGAAGCAACACGTTCCCATTGTCCCGTTCCTCTCTACTTCTCTGTTTGTCGATAATTTATGAAAACCTTTGGTCGGGAGGAGGGAGTTCCTCGCTTCTTCGCCTCTAAAAAGGATATCTTCACCCTTGCGTTTTTTTACCACTACGCTCTTCTGCCACCCGTTCGAGAAGATGTACCGTTTTGATTCACCAGGTGCAGTTGGCAATTTGAGAGATAGATGCGACTGCGTTCCGGAGAGGAGGAGAAAGAACCCGTGCCACCCGTGAGCGATGACACGTGGCACGAGACCGGTTCGCCCTCCGGGTGGTTGTGGTGATGATGGTGTGTGTTTTTTATATGTACGGTGGCGTTTCTCATTTTCAATTACAGGAAACACGTGCTCACGGATGCGCTGGACGGAACATATGTTTTCGCTTTGGCAGAGCAGTAGACGGTAGGGCGCCTCGTGTTTGGCAACGGGGAAAAGAGGATGATCCGAAGCGATACTTCTTTCTAGGCAGCTCGGATTGGAGGTTTTCCCTTGGTGTTTCAGGTATGGCATAAGGGCTGGACATTCTTCACTATCATGTTCAAATCTTCAGAGATAAAAAAGATATCTTTTTAAGAATGGAATATAAGGAGTAACTATTACAGTTTTTTGCATCGATATCTTACAGTCAGAGATTGTATTTTAAAAGGCTTATCTATGTTTTCAAAAGACACGCAAACCTTTTTTCCAAGCAACACATGATAAGATAGTACGGAACAATATTTCACTATCAAGAAAACATTAGCTTAAGTTGTTTCGGAAAGCGCTGCACGCTAGCCACTGACCCATTCATTCTCATTACCGTTCCGTTGTAATAACTTTTCAGCACACCCTTGGCAGTGCTTATGTTTATATCCTTCATACTAGCCAAAAAAAAACAGGACCTGACCGAGCAAAAAGGGTCTCGGACTCGGACTTTAGGCATCTGTCTCCTTCGCTATTACAGTTTCGTTGGACTAATTAGCAATTCTAATGTTGCGATCGTTTGCGTTTTTTGGTTCTGTTTCTCGGAGGTCAATATATATTCATGACACGCTTGGGCCTGCCTGGGGTCATTCGTTTTCGCTCGGTCCGTTCCGTGCGCCCGCTCGGTGAAGTGTAAAAGGGTGTATGATAAGCGAATTATGATTTCATAAATTCGGAATCATATTCCGTTTCTTTTTTGGGTGGCCGTGGCAGGTTGTGCTGGTGTTGGTGAATGTGTGTAGCAAGCAATATCGTTGTTCTACATGATGCGATAGGAGGGTATGTGTGATATGAGGGTGTACTACGATTAACGATGGTTTTTACTTGTGTTGTTTAAGGATTCTAATATTTTTGCTATTTCTATACTTTTGTATAAAAATTCAAACAGAAAAAAGTTGTTATCGTGCTCATTGAAACCGTTTACCTATTTATTCCGCGGCGTGATCTCCCTCTCCCTCCTTCCACCTTCAAATGTTTTTAAATTTAATTAACCTTTCTACGTCCACGCAGCGCAAATACGCTTCCGGCGTTTGTGGTGAGCAGTTTTTTTTCACCCCACGCCCACAAAAGGCAGTTAGGGAAAAAAAACGAGGGAAAGTGGAAAACTTTCCGTGGCTTCCGCGGTCAGCCGTGCAGTGGTGCATGTGTGCTTTGAGAGGGAAAAAGGTAACACAATTATAATGCGAGCAGCCCAGAAAAAGGCGTTAAAAATTTTGGCCGAAAAATTCCACTTGCCTCTGTCACCCGAAAGCGGATAGGACAGTTAGTGGAAAGCCAAGACTTTAGGAAGGCTTTCCGGGGCACCACGAACGCTCGTGAAAGGTGTTTGCGGTACACGTCAGCGTAGACAGGAGGTAAAACTTTCGATTCGAAACTTGTTCTTTTCCTACGTGCGTACGTTGTTTTTTGGGTGAAATTTTTCCAAAACAACTTACTTTTTATTTTGTGTGTTTGCGCTATTTTCGGGTGCTGTCGGTCGCGTGTCGCACATGTTGGCAGGACAAGGAGGTGTGATCGTTCAAGAAAAAAAAGTTTGTTCAAAAGCGTTCCTTATATAGGCTGTGGCAACGTTTTCCGCTTCATACAGGCAGGAAGGAAGGAAGCAGACAGGAATCAAAATTCAATCACGAGCAGGTTGAATGGGACTTGCGGGCCGGGTATTGATACGTACAAATCTGTTACAAAGATTAGTATTTACTTTGGCAATGATTGGTACGAGTCTAAAAATATGAACGCAGCGAATCGAACGATGATGCATGGTTGGTGGAGTTCGTTCCAGTAGCATATTCCACCGGGGCTGGGCAAACCTAATTTCGTTCGGTGAGTGAAATAAAAAAAAGGAAAATTTGAAAGCCAACCAGGATGCTAATCGGAAATGCCTATCCCCCAATTTAGCTGTCTTTCAAGTGCCTTGAGTGCTTGATTTTGGGTAAACTCGATCGTGGCTGGGGTGCGAGAGGAGGACGATGTTTGAGAACAGTTTCCATTTTGTGCGAGAAGTTTTCGATGCAAATAGGCATAATGCGTTATTTTTGGAGAAAATCTGCTTCCTGGACGGAACACGCGCTGGAGTCAAATTTTGATGCAATGCCTGGTTCGATCAAGGATGCAAATACAATGTTATAGGATGATGTAACCGTATTGCTCTCCGCTGAAACATCCATACGGTTTGCTTTAGGTGAGTTTATTCATTTTCTCATCATCCATTTTCACAATGTTATCAAGCAAATCGTTCGCTCGCTGTGTTGCACACCTCACCAGCACAGGACGTCGCGTGAATCCCGTCAGCATGTCCACCGTAGCCCCTACCTTTCCCTCTGCTTTATCAACAGAATTTATCATGATTGTCCACCCGGCACTGGTGGACTTGGGATACTGGGGGTAATAATGGGCTTAAAAATTATTCTTATCATCGGTTATTAATTTCAAATCCAGCGTTCTATCAATGTCAATTGCGCAGAACGAACGCACCTTGGCACCATCCCTCGGCGAGCCAATTTAGGCACCGAGACCGTCCCAGCCGTTATCGCACCTTTTGCGGGGCAGGAGTTGAAAATCCAAAATACCTCCAATCGGGCACGCCGAAAAAAAAACCCAACAGTGAATAAAAGGCAACGAAAGGCGAAGATAATGCTAATCCCTGTTTGCGCCGAGGCTCTTCTGCTACGAAGGCACAGCGGCGTGTTGTATTCTCACGTGATATCGGGTGATTCGATACCGGTGGAAGGTTCGATCGCTGTTGATAGTATTCCTCTAGTTCCTCGACTTTTGAGGGGCTCCGACGCGTTTGGATTGGAGATTATGTGATTTGTCACCATAAATGTGCCAATTCGTTGGCACTCCACGTAATGCCGGATCATCGGACAGCGAGTAGTGGCGTGTAGGAGCTGGCGAAGCTCATTGTAGCGCTTGTCTCACATCGTACGGGTACACATTGAGCAATCACTGGATGGCTTCATGCTGTAGATAAAACGTAGCCTTTGCCCGGAAGAGATTTTTGGCGCTGTTGTTGTGATTGATTTGCTATCAGCTATGTAGCATTGGATTGTCCATTTGGAGCGGAGTTCTTGGAACTGGAAATCTACGCTTCGTGTTGCAGTAATTAAGATCTAATGAGCCTTTTGTTGTTAATTCATATTTAATACCTGGAATTCTTGGATATTTATATTGTCTTAGTCTATTGCAGACTAACGAGATGAGACGATCAGAATTCAGTTTTTTTTTTCTAGAGTATTGCATCTTTCTGATCCAGAATATTCGACTATCGGTAATAAAAACACCTAAGATATCAATTATCAACCATTGCTGTACATTGTTATCACTCTACTTCACTTTCTTCAGCACAAACCGCTTACCCAACATCTAGAGATAGGATTACGTCTTTAAGCTCGCGTGATTTGCAATGTCAGGCGTCATCGAATCTTGTGCTTTTTTCGGCTGCTTTAAAACGACTCTCCCTCTGTGCAGTAAGAAGCAGCAATTCACGCAATACACGAACTCTGCAGTAGTCAAACAACAGGACCCTCTGTGCCACAGGGTGTAAACTACCCGTTAAGCGAGCCAATCAATTAGTGAGCTATTAAAATGTCATTTCTGCAGGCACCGGTGTCGCTATCGCGTTATCATAATCCCATCATCGCAGGCCACGATCGCGGGCTGATCTTCCTTATCGCGGGAAAAATTGTGGTGGCCCGAATGTCGTGTGAGGCCATATCAAGGAGAGGCATGTTGGAGATCTTATTATCTTTGAGCGCTTGTGATTGATGGCTACTGCACTATCTGCAGAAGTGTAGCAAGACGACAAAAGCGTACAAGAGGCCAGTTTCTTCTGAGAGTTTGAGAGCTTTCTCATAAGTTTATTATCATTTGTTTGTATAAGTATTTGATAGTCATAGCTATCTACGAACGACTCAGAGAAAGACAGTACCAAGCTCCCCAAAAATTTTTTTGAGAATTCCTAAAATATATTTTTACGCTAAAGTACACCACGTGGACTAATTTGAGACGCTCACGCAAAAGTAAAACCATCTCACCCGTAATGAGAGCATTCGTATTCGAAGGCAGTACCGAGCAATCGAGAATTCTTTCTAGCAACCCTACTAGATCTTTATCGCCATCGCTTCCATCACCGGTACGCTTACTGATTGGTCGCCGAAACAAAGGGCTTAAAACGTCCTTCAAACGAGGAAACAGCGGCACTGGAAGGAGCAACAATTGACAATTCGTTGTACGTAGGCGCTTTTAACGTAACAATTTGTGTTGTTAATTTAATAAGTGAGCCAGATTTTGGACGATAATTATTCAATTACGCAGCGGGTTTCTGGTTGGGTCAATTATTTCGGTTCATTCCGTAGGCCTTAGAGTGCGCGTGCTTTGATTACATCGATGTCGTTCAATATTTCAGATGGTTGACGAGTTTCGTCACAAAAATGATGATTTAATGCATAGGTTCACTCACAGCACGAGGTCGGAAAGGGTAATTTAAACGCAAATACTCGAAGTCATTGCGTTGGGTGTGCAAAATTATGATAATGTTCACGCAAGATGAATTCCTGCATTTATCAGTATGATTGCATCAATTCTCTCGTTTTGGGAAGCCTTTTCCTTTGTTGTTGGAATGTATAGAGTAAGTAATGCAACGAAATTCTTTGCCTGTTTTACTTAACGTTGTAGTTATTCCAGAGACCATTCCTCACTGAAGGCTTAATAAAGATAAGAACAGCGAAAAATGCCAAAACGATTCGTGATTTGCTGCCATTTACTAAAACAATCTTAATTTGTTCAATATGTTGATGGAACTAAAAACATCGTACACAAATCACTGATATAAGTATCAAACTTTCCCAATAAAGGGTAAAACAATTGTTTTAATATCCAGCACCCTCAATTCTCAAAGATGGCATGCTACGAGGGTGAATCCGACATAGCAGAAGCAAGTGTTGAAACTGGTAATGGATGTCAATTTTCACCCACCAATCAACACCGAAAGCGGAAAACATCTGCCCAAGTGTGGCATCCTGGAACGGATGGGTCGGTGGAAGATAATTGAATGTTAACCGCTCGTGTCACAATCTGTGTGAGGGATCTTCCCTCAGTTTTTGGTGCGTCGGTAGCGTGTTTTGTGAGTTCTTGTCTACCCTGAACTGATATAAATTACACGGACTATTAAACACACGAAAGGTCATGTGTTTTTGATGTCCTTATAGAGTGTGCTGAAGGGTGGCTTAGATACGAAATATTTAGCGAAAAGAGTGCAAGAATGAGTCAATCTTGGCTGCGTTAAACCAAAGATGTGTCCGTTAGTCTAGCAGCGAAAGTGAGTTAATCATTACGGAAGAATTATATGCAGCGCGCGTGTACCAATTTGCATCTCAAAAAGCGATTACTGCGGACAAACCAACTGTGGCCGAGCTCAGGACCGAGCCCAGAACGATGGCAAGATCTGCGAGGGCACGCACACCACGGGTACGAAATCTTCCTTCCGTTGCACGGACCAGCTGTCGTACGCGCTGGAAACGACTTCTTCCTGCAAACGGCGCCACGCTAGCAAGGGCTATTTCCCTGTTTTTTCGCCTTACACAACGCACAATGAAGTGCGCTCGTGTGCCTTCTTATGCTTCAAGGTGGAGTTCCGTACCGCTTTTTTCGCTCCTTCCGTTCATCTCATTCCATCCCGTGTCTCAATGTGCTGTCTGTATCTGGGCGAGGAAGAATGCATCCGCCAGTGCGGTGTGGGAAAGGGAAGTTGTTAATCATATGACACCGGAGCCCTCAATCCAGGCCTCACCACGCTGAACCTGAAGGTGAGGATGCCCCAGGAAGAGGGAGTGTACCGGGGCCTTGGGCGAATGAATAAGAGATTTTTATCTTTCAGCAGCACCTGGCTAGACATTGAGGTAACAGCGGGTCGTTGCGTTGCATTTGATTGTGCCGACGCCCGCGAGTTGCTGGACGCGTGTGCAGTTTGATTAATGCAGACCGGCGTACGTTGATGAGAGATGTGGTTCGGGCGTCTTCGTATGTCTGGGCGTTTTTGCAACATGAAACGATTGACCTTGATCTCGTTTAGGAGGTTCTGGCGGAGCGTCATTATTTGCACTTTTGTGGTGGTTACAGATGGGACATCTTTTCAAAAATATTTTTGAGAGAGCTGCTTATCAAACTCGGTGGCGATTACAACGGTTGCGAAAGTATTTATTGCACTCCGGGTATTTATCTTGTCCATTTAATGGCTTTAGCAAACAGAACATGTCTCCCACTTCCTTTTCCCTGCTAGGCAATACTTCTGAAGAAATGAGCCAGCGATAAAGTCCAAGAAATGACATTTATTGAATTCCCGCGTGAATCTATTCCCCCGGTATGATAACGGTTTTAGGGAGCGAGCTACCCATCACGACCAAAAAAAAAAGGCGAATCGCAACCGATTATGATTATGATGTGTGTTCATCGTGCTCGCGTTGTTGTTGGGTGAGCTGCTTTGATGAGTTTATAACACCCTTCCGTGGAACCTTGGGGTGTCACTTCCCCATGTTCCATGTTGTTGCCGATGCGCTACTGTCACTTCACTGTGCCTGGCCTGGGAGCCGCCTGGACGAGAGATACTCTGGCGTAACCGTTCGGTGGAGTGAAGTTTTATTGCACTTTAGCTATCTTTGCTTCCCCGTGTGTAGTGTGGTGTGTCGATTTGCGCAGATAGCGGGCAGAAGACGGGAAGGTTGCTCTTTTGGGCTAGATAGGTTGATGACGCCTGTTTTCCATAGCGGCTGTAGGGTTTGAAGGAACGGATCATTACTTTAGGTCTCCTCGTAGATTATCGGTCTGCTAATAATGGGTTGTAAAAGGCAGTGATAGCAAAAAGGGTGGTTGTTGCTGCTGCTCCTGCTTGGTGCAACCGCATCACTGTACTGCTGCTACCGTTTCCGAGAAAAAGATTTCCGCGCAAAGGGCATCGCGGTGCGGGAGATATGGAGATAGTCGCCATTGTTTGAATGGTTTTGGGAGAACAGTATCGTCCAAAACGGTAGCAGTGGCCTATCGCACAAGGGGTTTGAGAGGGTTATTAGGTTATGCAACCTGATAGAAGTGTGTCTCTTAATTAGTCACCAATGCGAAGTGTAAAGTCATTGTAAAGTGGGAAGAGTCTTCACCAATGCATTACAAACGTCACTCAGAGCGTGATGTCTAGATATTTGATTTGTTAAGTTACCAAAGCTTCGGCACGATACCATACCAGCTCAGACGCACAGGAAAAGTCGGCTTTATGTGTCGTACAGTGACAAGATTTATAGTCGCATCAGTCATCATTTCGCTAAGTCCGCCGGGACCGTTCCCGATCGCGCAGCCATCGATGCCATAAAACAGGCCAAAGCGTATGAACCAGCAACATTGAACGGGTCAATAAAAATCCTATCGCTATCATATCCCGAAAAACGGGGGGATCACCTTGCTGCCGTTTATCTTTTGGGTGAGGTTGCCACAGCGTCACACGAAATGTCATGCACTGCGGTATTCAAATCGGAACAGAAACACTTCTAGGTGTGTTTTTAAAGGTAAACTTGAAGATTTTACATGAAGATGTATCGGAAGATATCTATCTTGATGTTTAGAGTGATAGGAGATCTTCCAAACAAAGCTCCTCCTAAAATCCCGATTCAAACGTACCGGCACCGATTATTTTCACCGACAGCAAAAGGTATCTCCTTGCCCTAAACCATCAATAAATGTTTATCTCTTCTGCATTAGTGTTTGATCGGCTTCTGGAACTTCTTCAAACACAACGCGCCGCCACGGATGTGTCACGATTACACGTGTTTAATGTTTCGGCCGTTTGCCGGCTGCTCATCACTGACGATCTATCTTCGCCTTTTTTCAACCGATACCGCAGAGCGCAGAATATTTGTCCCCCGTACGTATGTAATGATGTTGATAAGCCAATACCTTCCCCAAAACCTTACCCCTTTGCCTTACCTGGCTGGAGGGAAGCGCTAGATAAGGGAAGACTCACGTCCAGCCGCTGCATAGAGGTGTCGGTGGAGCAGTGAACGAGCAGTCTTTCGTGAAGGAAGTAGTGGCGGCTGGTGGCGGGAGGGTTATTATCATTTAACTCGTACCCAAAACTCCCGAATCGCTTGGCACGCGGAGGGAATTTCACCCCACACCTAAAGACCCCCCGTGGTAGACTTTTTAGGTACGAGCTAGACCAAGATTAGTGCCCTATTGGGCCGCTCAGTCAGTGTGGAGTCGGCCGGTTGTGCGGAACCCGAAATTTCGCGCCTAGCGTGACACGCGCGTCGTTCGCTTATTGTCCCGGTGCTCAACAACTTCAATCGATTGCTTAGCAAGCGTGCATATAGTTTTCGATTGATTCCTGTTCGAGTACACCGTGCACGTGTAACCGTTTTTCGGCGAGAAAGAAAAAGAGAGAGGAAGAGAGAGAGAGAGAGTGAACACAGTGTCAATATTAAAATCTTTACCCGATTGTGGTGCAAAGTGAATGAAGGTGCTTACAAATATAGTTATAAGCGCTAAGTCATTAATAACTGCAATAACGAACGAATAAGTCCTTCCGGAGCGGACAAAGAAAGACAAAACAAGCTGCGTTGAGTGAGTTGGTGCGTTGTAAAAGGTATAATATAACCCTCGGTAGGTTGGTAGCTCGTAGCTTCAACATCAAAACAAGCTGATCAGCAGCCTGCAGAACGTGATTGTGCTAACAACCGTGCCGTGATTGTTGCCGCTGAAGAGGAGCCAACTTTCGAGCAGTACATGTTTAAGGAAGCGTCAACCTTCTGCCGCCGGTTAAAAGGTCTATTTGGTGGTCGTTCGAAACTGTTTGTAGCATTGTTGCTGTGCGCGATCTAATTGCCGTGCCGGTGGGTGAAGTGGTACTGTGCACTCGGGAGGAAACGGGAGGACTCCATTTGCTTTTGCCAACCCCATCGACGAGCGTTTTGCAGTTGGAAGCATTAAGGACTGAATGGAGTTGAAGTGGTCGTTGGTTTGGTTGCTGGAACAAACGAGTTGAGCAGATTGAAATGCAATGTTCGTTTCCGGATGTGTGGCCGGTGGTGTGCGTTCGAGTGGCTTGTAGTAGACAGTTCTAGTTTGGGCGAAAAAGTCCATAAAAGGTAGGGAAGCGATTGGAGATTAATTTTAGATGGGATGTGGTAACCGATTAGTTTAATTTGTATTAATCTGCGAGTAGATTTAAAAATGGTTCATTTCAATATCGAAGAATGGTTAAACGTTGTTGGTTTGCACAAAATAACCCTACAATAGAGCAAAGGCGTGTTTGAAAATTTGGAAGTAAAAATTATAAAATCCTTAGCAGATTTCACAAGCGGATGTAGTTTTTTTCTACGACCGATAATCACGTTTGATCTGGTCACAATTGAAGGTTAAAGTGTCACATATTCTACCGTTTTAGAAACCATTCTTCTCTTGCCCTTCAAAACGTCCCTCGAAAACCCTCCGAGGTGGGGCGGAGGCCTCGTCCACACAGTCACCCTTTAAGAGCTGCGAACTCTTTTACGCTGTTCACTTACCTATAATTATAAAAGTTCGAGTGATACGGTGTGTGCGATAAAGCGGGACTGGCATCAAGACAAAAGAAAATTCGTTAGCTCTTTTTGGGAGGAAAACTGTCGATGGCCAAGATAACCATCGTGAGCGGGAAGCTTATGGAAATCGGGGTACCGGGTTTCACCCGGTTTCGATTGAGGTGCGCGAGGGGCAGGATCGCAGGAGGAATACTGGGCACGGAATGGGATTATGAGATTTTGAAAACCCATGGAGAGTCAGGCGGGTGAAGGAAGGGTGGATGGAGATGGATGTGTGTGGTTTGCTGCGGGGCTTGTAAATGCATTAAAAGTGAGTGTGCCACACCGTTAAGTGGAAGGTGGCTGCGGTTTCTATTGATTCAACAGTAGCTGCAGTTGGTCGCTGGTCCGTACGTAGAAGCAGCGCAGGAGTGTTGGGATTGAAGTGGGCGACAGTCCTTGTTGTGTGCGTTTTTTTTCTCCTCTTCATCTCACTTTATTTTCGAACGGAATTGGATCAGCTGTTTGAGTTTATTGTTTCAAGGGCTTGCTGCTTAGAGATGCAAACCAGGCTCGAGCGCTTTGACAAAACCTGGGAAGGCTTGTTGGGGCAAATCCAAGGGAAAAGCCCTCGGGTTTTTGGCGCGAAACTGGTGCGTTTTCGCTCTGCACTTTGAAGACGAGGCAAAGATTTGCTTTAATTGCAGGCTCGTCTATTCCGACGCTCAAGAAGGACCGTTCCTCTTCTCTACACAGCACAAAGCGTAATGATTACTTTCTGTGTGAGCATTTTTTCTTGCTGCATCCTTTCGTCGAACTCTTCATGTTTTAGGGGAAATCTTACAAATAAATGGAAGTTCATTTTCTTCGCTTCCGAACATGAGAACCGTTCCACTGGGCACAATATCTTACCGTGGCAGCGCTGAAGAAACTTTTACGGTGAGAACTATAGATGCTCTTCAAAGCTGCCCCTTCGCAACGGGCCCGCCACCAATGCTAAACACTATAATTAACTCCGTCAGGGGTCGCCTTAAGTTTAAAGAAGTCAGCTTGTCGGAACATTTCCCAATACACGGGCTGCCTCCTACCTTTTTTCGCTTCTGCTCCGCAAAACCGTTTTGCTCTCTGTGCGCGCAGAAGAAAGGGGAGAATCACTTTGAAAATCTGGGCCCTGCAATATCAGTGTTGTGCGTCGTCGTCGTCGTCCTGTCGGCATACGCTTCAGGTTGACAATGGGAGGACAGCGTTCGGGAGGGGCAAGGAAGTTTTTCGTTGCAAACTAACAAAGGAATTTCCGAACCCGTGGTAGAGTGGAAGTCAATTTGTCAGCGGAAGTAGCACCGGTGATGGATGTGAAATGTGAGATAAAAACACCATGTACCGCTCTGTGGCGTGTTGTTTTGCCCTGGTGCAGTTAAGCGAAAGGATGACTAGTTTCCACATGCTTGAAAACTGTGGGTTCATACATGACAGGAGAAGGGTAATTTTTTGCTAGAGAATTTTTACTCCAGTTCCGGCTTGAAGGACCAAAACACGTGGAATTTCTGGTGTTGAACATTTTCTGGTTTATTTAGCAAACCCTTATCATGTGATATGGTCACTTCTGAGTAGCAAATAAAAATGACTAAATTTAGTCCCACTGGGTGGTGAAATCATGATAATAATTCAATTTATCAATAATCAACCGCCGGTACAATAAAACGGCCAAAAAAAGGATGAAATTTACAGCCCGAGTTGATCATTAGGAAGCTTCTAACGACCCCAAAAAAAGCAACACACGCCCTCAGGCTCATCAGCACAGTAGCTGCTTCACTAAATCATACACGATTGTATCGCTCGTAGTCATATGAAGTTCGAAGAAAACCAAGGGATTTGTTGCCGAATTAAAGGAACCCCACAAACCTCGCATGAAAGCAGGTGTAGAAATGGAGCTGTAAAGGTGTAGAGTTTCGATGAGAAATGGCCACTGTGGGTTGTTGTTGTGTTGCGAAAGGAAGCTCGTTTGCGCGATAATTAAGACACAGGCGAAGGGACTTTCCGAACCATGATGCCCTCCCTGGTCCGATCGCCCGTAAGAACACGGTTAATAGAGTCACCCCGTGCACGTCTCGTTAGGGCCGGGTGGTGGTTTCCTCAAAATTGACTCACACCTTCCCGCGACGCGTTCAAACATTATGCCACTAATGGAGCCGATTGGAGGCAGAAGCGGGAGGTTTTGATCAGCCCTGTGGTTGGTCGGGTGGTTTTCGGTGGGTGTGCGTTGTTTGCATTAATACGCACAAATCAGAGCGAAATGATACGCGCCACCGCTGGTAATGAAGCGAAAAAGATATCGGCGGGATGTAAATATTCACGCATTCCACGCTCGCGTTTTTCTCCGCTGATGTGGAGAACAAAAACAAAGAAGGGCCAATAAAAAAGGTGACCCAAAGTTATGGTAAGCCAAAGCGCCACTAGTCACAAGAGTGTGGCACACTTTCGGACTTGTTTGGGACGCAAAAATTATGGAGAGACCAAAGAGTTTGAAGTCATTAAAAGGAATGTTCGCGGGGCGCGACACGGCACGGGTGGGTATTGTTTTATGGGTCCTTGTTTCAGGATGAAATAAAAATGAAACTCCCCCCTTTTAGCCAACGAATCATTAGCATGGAGTTGCGGAATCGGACTGGAGGAGGATTGGGATTTATTTTATTTGGATGCTATTAGTGGAACAGTATTGGACGGCGCTCTCGTACAGCTAGTTTGCGCAGAGCATTATTTACGGGTTTGGAATAGAATTTCATTGTTATAGTGGTTTTGCGCTGTGTGTAAACATTTGCAATTACACTCGATGTAAATATGAAAAGGAAATGTCGTCCAGCGTTATCGGGGTGTATCAAAATATTAACTTAGATGATGAAGAGAGGAAACTAAGAAGTGTAGTTAAAAGCGAGATGTTTATGATAGAAATAAAAAATATTGTTACTTTCTGGCGTAAATATAAAAGTGATTTATATTTAATATTTGAATTGAAACATAATTTCATAGATTAGAGATTGGTAAAAACTGAAATTATTTTTCAAATATGATTCACTGTCATCACATTCTCTATCAAACCTCGAGGATAATTTATACATCCTTCCTCGTCACGGTACAACTCTCTCCAAAAGGATCAATCCGTACCTTTTTTTTCGGACAGCAGACTGAATCTATTTTTTCCTCTTTTCTCTTGCCATCTCACTTTTCGCTCCCTCAGCAGTCCACGCTCGTGCCAAAGCGCAATCGAGCCAGGGTGTCCTAAAACCGGATGGCGAAAAGCGTAACGAATTTGCTGCCATGATCCGGCGCCAAGTGCACTAATGGATATTCCACTCGAGGTGTGTGTGTATGTGCCTCGGCCTGCTCAGCCTTTTAAAGTCACCCGCTCACAGTCCCGTGCCCGGCCAGTCAGCCAGATATGATAATACAAACTTCCTTCCGTGACCGTCGTCCATCGGCACCCCAGCTCGGTGGCGGTTTGAAGCTGAAAAATGAGCTGGCAAAAGGGCAACCGAAAAACACTTCACATCGAAACGGTTGAATTTTCACGGGCGTTTCACTGGCAAAGTTTACAACCACTTGGCGACCGTTTTAGAAATTGACTCTTTCGACGGTTGCGAGCCCATTTCCCGTCCTCTCCCTCACTGGTGTTGGGGTGGAAGGAGGAAATTAAGAAAGGAAAAATAAATTACTCCGCTAAACTGCGTACGGTCACGTGACCGTATCACGTATAGCACTTTTCCACTTGCCACCGTGTTCGTGCGGGATAACTTTTTGGGGATGTTCTGTTTTGATCACACGATTAATGTGCGGGAGTAAGGGGTGTTGGGAATGGTGCGCTTGACGGAAAGGTTTCAATGTGGCGTATCCTGATGTTTTTTGGGGAGTTTCCCACTTACATGCACGAAACGTCCCGAGGTTTTACGGGGACTTATCGGCTCGGTTTTGTGGTAAGAAAGAAAATTCGGTGTAAGATAGACAATTAAAGGTTGTAATTAAATTCATCAATTAAATGTAAACATTCGAGGAGGCGAAGATAATGAAGAGAACCTCTTGGAGAAAATGGGTTAACTATAATGATGAAAACACTATGTGTAAAGTCGTATTGATACAAGATTTAAATAAGTCATTATAATATCCCTCAAACAGAATCGTGAGTAGCTCTTTAAAGAAGTTGAAAACGATTGTACTTTATGTGCTTTAAAATGCGATTGTTTCTGTGTTTTACTCTTTACATTTGAATTATTCCACAATTTCTTTGTGTGTGCCATAGAGGTTATTATGATGAAACAAGTAACACGTTTTTATTGTAACATTGAGCACATACTGGCGTTTGTTGCGCTAGGAAAAGTACAATTTCTCTGCAAATCATTTAAAAAATACAATCGCATATTGCAAGCGTGAGAAGCCTACAAGGAAAGAATATTTTTGAAGTTTTCTTCAAGATCTTGAGCTCGAGCAACAAAACTCTCCACCACTGGCATAAACAATCGATCGTCTGTTGATTTCAGCAGTGGCCCTATTGCAAAACGTGTGAAATATTAACTGCACAGGAATGTTTGATGGGAATCAATCGCTGTTTTGCATATCACCAGTGGTGGACGTCTGAGGACATTTTCCCAAACTTGAGCTGCTTGTCAAGAGGGTAGACTTGATGTGTGTGTGTGTGTGTACCGACCATTGTAACATTGTTTCTCGGGGCGTTTTTCTTGACCTTATCGAAAGAATTTGGAAACAACTTCTTTCTTTCAGTTACAATGACGCCGGCGAAGGTCGCAGCAAGCGCAAGACGTACGAACAATTTGAAAACAATCACAGTGATACAGTGTTTCAATCGGCTCGGTTCGGTAGGCAGCACAATTGGTGCAAGAAAAGCAAGGCATATTGTGCGGTGCAACCGAATGCTGGGGTACGATTTAGCCTTAACCTACAAACAAATCAGCAGCAGTAGCAGCTCCTTGATCCTTGCTGCTTGAAGGACATTGAAACGTGCTTTCCCAATCAAATAATGGCGGTAATGTCGATGTCGGTATGCAAGAACATATGTACCGTGCACGTTCCGGTGTCGGCTCGAGCAGAGACAGATGTCGCTCGATGTGTGTTGCTTTGAGGAGGGAAGGGCGAGTCAGCGAGTCTTGAGGATACACTTTTGTCTCGCTCAATATGGGCATGGGTAAGGATCTTTGTTTTGTGGCCGACGCAAAGACATAAATATGGTAGTTAGGGGAGGTCCATAACTGACTCACAATTTGAAAGCACTACGATCCAACGGTAATGGGCCTTGACTGACGGGAAAAAGTACAGGATGCATCTACCACCAATCCACCCAGCGAGTGTTTATAAAAGGCAAAAGACGAGCAGGAGAAAAGAAAAAAAACTCCAAACGCTAAAGAGTAGTTTCCTTCGCGAGTCCTTCGCATTCGCGTCCTTGAAGGTTCCGTGACGGGTGGCGGTGCATTCGATACTTTACGCCGGGGCGTTGCTGAAAAACTCCCGGTTAGCGCGGGCCTGCCCGATGCATTATGTGAGCGATCTTTGCAAGGAGGCGGAGGCGATCTTCTTGAGTGCAGTTGGCAGAACAATTAGACCAAGGGGAAGCACCGGAAGAAAGGTGTGTGGCATAACGTTGCCTTCTGGAATCGCTCGGAGAAGCGCGTTTTTGCTGTGTGTTGCGAGGAAAAGATTCCAGTTTCCCCCTGGATGGAAAAGGTGAGCGGAAGTGCTTGTCGGTTTCGAGGAGGATTGTTTTCTTGCGCTCTGTCGGTTCGTCGGCTAGGGCGTAGTCAGACGTCTGTTGAGTGCTGGTTTCGAGATAAAGTCGACCGAGCGCACTGACTTGCTGCTCCAGATGCTTCAGCGCTTCTCCAGACATTCGATCATCATGAAACGTCTTAACTTTGTCAATTACCCTGATGCTGAATATTTTATTGGACGTGATGTCTTTCTTTGCCTCGAAATAGCATTGTCCTTGTCTTCAAGTTTTTTCAACAACAGACAATAAACACGGTGCAAGAAGAGTGCGAACAGGAGAACACGAGCGCAAACGGAACCGGTGGGCTTGTTGGGCAGTAATTATAATCGAAGAATAATACACTCCGAGAAAGGGAAAACAGAAACAGAACAAGATGGAGGGGGAAAAGCAGCAGAGTCGATGATGATCACGAGCCACCTTGGCAACCTTGGAGTTGCGCCGAGGACCTCGAGGCTGCAGCCGGACTCCGGACCGGAAGTGAGGCCTTGATGCGCGCAAAAACGACACAGCACACATTTTCTTCTCGCTTCGGACGACATGACGGAGAGTATAGTCGTGTGTTTTATCGTCAGGACGTTACCGATGGCGAACACGGGAAGACCGACCAACGAGCACAGAAGGTTTTTAACGGGACGGGAGTAAAGTTAAACCTATCAATCTCTTGAGCGACGGTTATTGCCATTGTTCATCGCTGACGGCAGACGGCGGTTGTTAAGCGCATGCAGGCTGAAGGATTTGCTGACGGGTTCACTTTCATTCCCTGTCATTTAGAAGACCCATATAACAGGGTGTACTTTGTTCGAAAAGAAGCTGTTTTCGAGAACTGATTTTGGAGCAAGAAAAGTTCTTAGTCTGTGTCTTAGATCCTTACTACTTCGATGATCTGGCTGCAACATTTATCTCTTTGGCCAAACCAATTAATTTCGCCCTGACAATCCTTTTAAATACAACTTTCTCAATAAAGATAACTTTTTTGCGCTGGAATCTTAAGCTCCTGAAAGTATCTTCTGGGTTAAGTAAGCCGAAAAGAACAATCACCTGTTAATTTGGTATCAATTTATCTTACCATTGTTGAGGTCGTGAAGGTTGATAGAAGATCCCTTTAATTGGAACAGTTTTAGACAAGGGTCGGAAGATTTTCGTTAGCAATTTATTAGAGATAGGGAAGATCCATATATCATTCATTTATTGGAGAAGCAAGGAGATGGCACCTGAGATCTGAACGAATGTGCGTGTTTGCTAGAGATTATGGTATAACAATGAAACTTTTCTGAGTATTCCTTTCTGATAGTCTTAGGCATTTTGGCACAGCTTACCACACAACTTACCACACAAACGGCATTGAAGTAATCTCGAAAGTCTGTATTCATCACGCACAAAAGATAAATAAGACTTTGATGTGACTACCACGTAAAAGTTAACGTGATTAAGAACTGATAATTTTACCTTGCAAAAAAAAGGAATTCTAAGATTTCTAGAGAAAAAAAATCTGTCTTTCTCACGATAAACTTCTTCGTTGTGAGATGGTTTTAATCCCTCCAGTTTCTCATCATATTGAACTCCAATCAAGTCCTTTGTTCGTTTCAGCTTCCACAAGACAATGAATAACGTTTTTCCAAAAAAAGGGGTTGATCAATCCTTTTCGTCGTGCCGTATGTGAAAACCTTGTGGATTTTTTTTCATAGTTTTTCGAGCATTTTTGCACGAAAAAATTTGAGAACATTTTCGCTGAAGGTAATCCTATTATTCGTCGAGGTCATGTCGCCGGTGTTCATCTCAAAACTGTTGATTAACCAAAGTTAGGGTTAGCAGGGTAAGAGTTCGGGAGTTTTCATAGATCCTGATGTCAAATGAATATTTTGTCATGTCTTATTGATTTTATTGGAGGGGTTCCGTTCTAATTTGTAGGTCACCGAGGATGAGATGAGGGGCAATACATTCAGGAAGAATTAATAATGAACCATACCCTATATCCGTTTAAGGCTGTAAGGGAAAAAGAAAAATGTCAGTTAGTTTTTGTGGCAGATGGTTGAGTTTCGTCCCTCATTTAAATATGAATCAGAATTTTGTTTGAAATCATGTATGGAGCAAAGTTTCCTCCGATGTTTTGATGTTTGTCATAGTAACATTTTCAAACTTTCTTTTTCATCTGATTTTATTCTGTTTCATTTCAGGTAAAATCTCACTATAAGACTTCAAAGCAGCTCAAACGGAAGCATTGATAAGCTAGAAGTTCGATTATCTCCAAACATCAGCTAGCACAAGTAGTGGGCCGAAAGTTCAACTTCTGTTGGTGACGTGTGAAAAATGAAGTGCAAAGTGTTTTTGGAGTATCTTACAGACACATTGGGTGCCAAATTCAATCAAAGCCGCAACACTCAGCAGTATGTATCTTCAAAGGAATGGTGACATCGTTTGAAGTGGTGGGACGTGCGAATGATTCACACGTGGTCTGAAATGTCCAGTCTGCCAACTCCGCTTTGCAGAATGATGTTGTGCCTGATTGGCAGTGTGACCTGTCATGCGTTATCACCTTTACCACTGCTGCAGCCGAAACCCGCAAAGCTCCCGCTGTTCCGATGTGTGACAGCTCGTGATTATAAATTCCTGATTGAAAATCAATCCCGCCCAGTGTGCGAAGGGACACTTCAAAAAGCTTCACACGTCGTGTACGCTGACCAACGGGAGGGTGCGCGTTTTTTTTATATTTGTTTTCCGCTCACGCCCACTCGATTGGTAGTTTCTTTGAAGTGCTATCGCCATGAACGGTGATTGAAGTAGTTTGATGATTGGCCATCTCTGTCCACTCCGGGATGTCAATGGGGCGAAACAGATCGTGCACGGAGCAGAACGTTTTCGATTAACGATTTCCAAGAGCGCTCGACAGACATGACGCTTCATTTGGGCAATCGAATGTTCATGTCCCAGAAAGGTGTTTTGGAGTGAGTAAAGAGGAGAGAAAGTGTTTAATCTCTATCACCTCACGGAATGACACCTTCACTGGGGAAAGGTCTCAAACAAGTAATTTCGTGCCAAACAAAAAAACAGGCAGGAAAAATAATAATTAATTTTCCCAGCAAGTGGTCGCATTTCCAGCCACCCACCACGACGCGCAAAACACTGACAAATCTTGTGTTTCAGCGTCACAGGTGTCATCATCAGTGCTTTCACAATTTTCTACGATGCGAATATCATAAGTCACGATCCGACATCGATTAGCCTTGTTGTGGATGTTAGCAGGCGCAAGTGGGAGAATTTTCCCTTTTCTTTTCCCTAGCAGCACCAATGTTCTGTTTAGCTCAGTGTTGGGTAGAATGTTTCTACCATTCTCAAGCGAGGGTTAGCCACCTGTTTGCAACAGCTCGTCGACCTTCGGCTGTCTGGGCAAATTCATTATCATGTTGTTTCACAACTTTTACAGCTTCTCTATGTGTTTCGACTGCTGTACTTTCTCGTTCCCCGCAGGAGTTGTGCTAGGTTGGGTATGAGGTGTTGATGGCATGTAAGAATCAGGGCTGTTAGATAATGTAATGAGGGTGCGAGAGATTACACGTCCTTGATTTTTGCTTTTTTTTTTGCTCGATGCTGACACAAAAACGGGAAATAATGTAGCAAAATAGATTATAAATTGTTTATCATCACCATCATCATGGTTCCACCGGTACAGAAAAGAAGGAAAGAAAGTGTGAGATGAAGGTCGGTCTATATCTCGAGCGGAGATGAAACCTTCCTGGGAGGAGTAGGACGACCCGTCAACTGTCAAAAACATGCTTCTTTGGTCTCTGGGTTGCCTCCACGGCTCGACTCACACTAGAACTCGAGAAAGGAGCAACATTTTAAAGTGATCAAGAGGATGTAACAGTAACAGAGTTCAGGAATCACAATCTAGCAGAGCTGGTGGGGTGTAGGAAGATGGATTGCTGGAGCATATATTTTTCATAATTTATTTCCCATTTTCACCGTTTTTTTGTTTGTCTGGCTGCGAGACAGTTGCTGAATGTGTTATTTTCACTTGAAGCAATCTAGAATGGTACATTGTATTCGTTTACCGAGGTTTTCTTTCCACGAATCGGCGGGAAAGGAGAGATTAATTTTTCACCTCCAAAACATACTTACCATACCATCTAACCGGGAGGACACTTCCACGACTTCCTTAGGTTGGTTTGGGGCGTGCGGTTTTGAATTAACCAAAGCAAAAGGTGCAAGGCAAGGCAGGGCAAGCAAACTCAATTAATGATTAACAATGGTGAAAAACTGTCAGGATGACAAACAACGGCGGGCGCAAATTGTCATCACCGTGCAGGGTTTCATCCCATCGCCCGATGGGTAAACAATCATCGTCCAACGCCTTTGTGACGTTCGCTCGCTTTCCTTTACATTTTCTCGGGGATGTTGCAAGAACTCCCCGCACCGTCTGACGGTGCTAGCAAACTGTCAAAAGATGTGAAAGTGAGGGAAGTGTGCAGCATGTCAGGATGGCGTGTTTTTGTGCTGCGGATTGCGGTGTGATCCCCTTCCTAGGGATTTCAGGAAAGTTTGGTTAATTGTGGGATGCTTAGAAACCGTAACCGTTTTTGGAGAAGTCGAATGCTGTTATTGTTTCTAACTTCTATTCTCCGCTCTCTCTCTCTCTCTCTCTCTCTCTCTTTGTCGGTGTCTGTGAGTTGATCTTTTACCCTAGGGGAAGGGAAATTGCGAAGCTATGATATCCGGAAATAGAAATAGGAAGCCATAGGATAAGTGTGATGTGTCGTGGTTTCGGTACCGCTTCCGTAACCATACTGATGACCGGCAGGGTGTTTGGCAAACTTCAAATTTATGTCTGCGTGTCCGTAACACGGGACAGTATGCTTCGGAAGTTGATTTAAATAGAAAAACAAGCATCTTCCTACTGCCGGCATTGGTGGAGTTTCCTTCCGCTTTGATTGTCCCCGGGTCTGGTGATGACAAAAACCGGTTTACGAGAAAATAATAACATAATTTATCACGCAATAAATCACTATGAAGATTTGTTTTTTGAGGGGTGTATGGGATGAATTGGCGGTGCCTAAAGACGATCAGTTTTTGCATAAAGTGTTAGAACAGCAGCGTTTGAGAGTTTTTCGGGCAATAGAAATAATAATACAACAATATAAGCGAGAATAGCACAACTATGGCAGTTAATAGCACAATTGAATTTGATTGAAAAGTCTTACCTATGCTAAAAACAAATGCACTCAAGCAGTGATGTAATGCATGCTCATCTTGCGTCTTCCATTTTGCTTACTGTGTGCTATCTTCAAACCCAGTAAAAATCTCATCTTAAACCCTACCCGAGAGCTATTTTCAGCCGCAGTTTGGCAGGCAGTGTGCGTGATCATGTCATGCGCATTGCACTGGTACCGTTTGCCGTTTCCGAGCTGTTTGTTTTGCTGGCAAAATTGCATTAATTTTTTATTACACTGCCGGTGCGCGTTTCGTGCGCTACGTTTGATTCTGACGGCCGTCATCGGTGATACCCATCTTTGCCCATGGTTTGTTTAAATTGTTCCATTAAACGGGACGAACGTGCGGCCAATTGGCCAATGCAGTGTAGCAAGGCTTACGCTAAACTTGTAAAACTCATGACATGCGCTAGGAGAAGTGTGTTATCAACCGTGCTCGACGCGATACGAGAGGAGGATTTCACGCTTCATCTTATGGTGCGCCTATTCGTTCCCGGACCGTTGTTCACACGGTTCGGTGCTCAGTGTTTTGTGTTGCTGTGTGTTTTTTTGCGTTTACGTCCAAGCACGCATACACATATCACCAACAGCTAATGATGTTTGGAATGAATGTGCACGACAATGCGCCACCGGGAAGGCGTTGTTTGTTGTTGAGTGATATTGGGCTCCGTTTTGTTTCACCCGAAAGGAAGCCTGTTCTAATCTTCGCCCGTTCGTCACGGTACCGGCCGCTATGTACTGTCATCATTGGAACGAATCGCAAATTAATATTGGAGACGAGAGTGGCGTGGCACCAGCTCTGGCCTGAGCGAAGCGGTAATTAAGCACAGGTGAACGGAGCGAATTGGTGATGATAAGAAAACGATAGATTAAGAGCACCGGTTTGGAGCACCAAGAGCTTGTGAAACTTCAAATACTTTCCAGTTTTCTAAAAAATATAAATTTTTGAAGTACAATAGAATATCTTAACTTTAAATCAGCAACTGTTGCAATTTAATTCGACATGAAACCGACTCTACCATCTCCTTCCAACGGCTTTGTTTACCGTCTACCTTATTTATCTACCATTCCACATCCTGCCCACCCATCGGCTGTTGTTATTTTTGCCAACCAGTTCCTTCGGGCGCTTAATACTCATGTTTACAGGACCTGGTTTCTCCTCCACCAGCCCCCTTGGTTAGGCCTTTTTGTGGTGTTTGTTTGCACAACTCGATGCTCATTTCCCCTGGCTCGGCACAGAGATCAACTCTTGTCAGTGAGAGGGGGAGGCAGTCATCCTACCGGCCGTAACGGCACCAACCGGACGAGATGGGATTGAATTTTAAATGATGTTTTATCATCCACTCGAGCGTGCACTATGATAGCCGGCCGAGCATTATTTTGCATGAGCAACCAATCTGGGATCTCTGGCGAGTTGGTGGCGGAATCAGTTTGCTTTATCTGCCGCAAGAGAGGCAGCACTGTAAACAGCCTGCCGGGCAGTGGTGGATGTGAGTGTGTGTGTGTGTGTGCTAAAGCGAATTGGTCGCCAGCAGCTCGGCCGTGAAATTGAGTTAAAAAAGTCACAAAAGGATGATCCTGGGTGGAAGGGAAGACTGGGGAATGATTAAACATTTATGGTTAAATAGGTATATAAATGCATGCAAAAGGATAGAAGCTTTGGGAATGTTTAGTAGAAAGTTATGCCTACGGTAAAATATGATACTTTTGGTGAAAGTTATTGTATTTTAAAATTTATTACTTTCTCGGTTAAATCGCGTAAAATGTCCCTTTTCTAGTGTCGTTAGCACCATATATGCAATAAAATTGCATAGGAGTTTAATTCGTGGAGTCAAAATTCAACAGAACGAAGGTTCAAACGTCAACTCATAATTTATTCATTTGCAAGAATCCTTTTTTGCATCTCTTACAAATCTTTAGGGGTTCCTTTTTCCGGAAAGATAATTCTACTCAACTTTGAAACTGCAACTGGGATGCATCACTGCAACGTTCTTTTCCTAACAAACCTTTACTTCCCTTTCTGCTTTAAACAAAATAGATAACATTTTAATGTCTTGTTCATGATGTTTCTCTTTAAGAAATGTTTCCCCCTCTTATCTGATACATTCTTTAAATCTTTTTCCAATGCATTGCGAATAGGTTAAATACATTTGTCACCTTTTTATGCATCCGTACAGCATTTCCAAACATATCAATAAATGTAGGTAACCCATCCTTAGCTGCACCCGAATAGGGTTGGTTACACACCAATAAACTGTGGATGCATTTGAAGCTAATAAATTTTAAACGCACACACAGTTGACAAGCTTCCTCTGGGAGAGGGAAAGTGTGCTAGCGAACATGAATCTCCATTACCGTGGACGGATTTAACGCTCCAAATGTAAATTTGTGTCGTAACACCTTCCATTATGATGCGTTTATGATGATGCCAGTGCGAGAAGCTTGCAAAGCAGGGCACTGGAAGCAGAAAAAAGGGCAACGGAAGAGAAGAGGAAAACAGTTTACAGAAAGGATTATCTATTTTCACACCGCTTCACCCTTCACTATCGCGTGCCTTCGATGTGCATTTGGCAGCAAAGGGAACGCGTCTTCACGCGGGTCAATTCCTTACGTCCTCGGTGAGCATTACACTTCCCGGCAAGAAGACTTGACAGTAGGCTTTGGGGAAGAAGGTCCTTCGCTTTGCATTTGTGTTCCGTTTGCATACATTCTTTGAGGCAGGCTGAGGCCGCGATAAAGGTGTCATTGCTAAGCGAGCGTGAAACCGAACCTCGTTCGTGTGTACTGGTTTTTGTTCACTGTCTGTTAGCATTCAAATAGGAAGATTATCTTTCGCTACGCTTTCTGTTTTGAAGTTTCAGGTACCGAGTGGAGGGCTAAGGATGGAAGCAGGTTGTGCTGGATGATGGCCCAGTACTTGCGTGCCGTGTGATGTTTGTTAAATGCTTACATTAGAGGGTTTTTTTTTGTACAGGGAGTTTCTTCTTCACGGTACGTCGTGGAGTAGTTGACTAGTTTGTATGATAATATCCCTCCGTTCTTCGCTGATGCCGGTAGTTGAGTTTTTACACCTTAACCAACCGTAACCGGGCTTGTTATCGAGTTATTTACATAAGCCAGTAGAGCACATTTGACAATTTGAAGCACATCAATTACACCGATAATCCTATCGTTATGGACGGTAGCTATGCCGCTAGAATGTATTGGGACGTAATGAAACATCAAATAGACCTCGAAGGTCAATACACAAATATTTGTGATGTGCTACCGTGCGTCTTTCCCCTGCAGGGGCTCTACATTATCAGTAAAAGTAGCAACGAACTTGGGCACATCAGGGGGGCACACATTCCATTGATTGACGCAGATGGTTCGTCATCTCGCAAAAGTCTTGGATTCAAATGGATAATGACGGAGACTGTGACACGCTGACTCCAAGGGCGCGCTAGAGAGTGTGAGCCCACCGATGACAACCGCTCCCCATGAGGTACAACGAACAAAGCGACGTGATAGTACACGATGGGCGAGATCGACATCGCACAATTCCACAGGGAAGCGGCGAATTCATCGTTGTTATTTTGATATGAAGGGTCCGAAACAAGGTTGTGTGCTTTTGCTGGAACGGCATGACGTCCGGCCACCGGTTTTGTACGTTGGGACGTCCGGGTGACTTCCTGCAGAGTTCGCTTCGAGTTGTGATGTTTTCTGGGCGCTTCTCAAGTGCTCTGTTTGATGTCGACGCATTCTCTGAGACTGTCACAAACGCTTGGAACGTCCAGGACAGCAAGACTCTTGGATATTGCTGGAAGGCTTTTAGCTTTGAGTGTGAATAATTTCCATATGAAAATAGGCATCCAGGTTTTCATCAAGATCCCTGGAGGCCTTCAATTCACCGGGAGTTTATGCCGTAAGAACTCTTTGGCAGTTTATTCAAATTGGATCTGGAATCAGTTCCTGGAAAATGTAATGTCCATTTACTCACAGAATAAATCACACGACATTGGGACAGAGTATCTCCTTAGGAGATAAAGCAAATGTTCATTTTAGAGCCTCCTCTTATCCTAACTTCAAATCTCACTCCATCCAGAATGGAATTCGATTCTCAATTTCAGTTTAAAATGGCAATTCTATTTGTTATGTGATCAGATAAACTTCCTCGACGTACGGCGGAGCAACGGGAAGAGGGAAAGAAGTTCCATAAATTCTTACCATTGCTCTGGTACGCAAGTGTTTGTGACCGTTTGCCTCTTTCTTTCTTTCTCAATGACCAGCGCCGTTGAAAGTTTGGTGAAAATCGCGCATTCTGACCATAAGGTGCAAAAGATTGCAAAAGAGACTGTCTTAAGTACAGCTCACTTTTTCATTGCATTCTTTCCGCACCGGAGCTCGTTTAGCTATCGGTAAAGAGCTTCGTTTGCCTTTTTGCCTTCACCGTGTTTTTTTTTAACTGCGCACAGAGAAAGAAGTATAACTTGTCACTTTTATGTGCCAATCGGCAATAAGGCGGATGTGTGAGAATGTTTGCTGCCGCTTCCTTGCTCTCTTACTCATAGGAGTGTGCCTGTTTGCTAGTGACCACGCTCCAGTTTAGGGAGGAATTACATTTTATCCTTTTGCGCTTTCCTTCTGCAAATAATAGCAGCGCTCGAAGGAAGGAGAAAAACACAAAAAATCACATTCGATTCAACATCGATTCTTTTTAAAAGGCGTCCGGGCACACGGAGAAACGGAGCAAGGGATCTGGAAATAGTTTTCCACTTTAAAACATTTATTTTCCCACCCCCACCCACGTTGGAAATGTTGCAAGATAAGGGAAGAAAAATCGAACTACTCCGTGGGTTTGCCACCGGGCGCTATCGGGTTTGCAAGTCGTACAAGGATGTGTTCGTTCACTCGTACGTCCCGGGCATCCCGAAAAAACGTGTCCATTGATGGTATCCATTAAGGGAGAAACGGCCCCGACCCCGGGCAGTGGGTCTTTTGTGCAAACACAAATAAAATATAAATACTTGGTGCGGATGGTCGCTCACCGAATGGGCAGCTCGGTTGGTGGCTGAAAATTGAATCTCCGATTTCGATTGTTCGTGCTTCGTGTTGCAAGGCGATTGATAGTCCCGGCACGCATCCTTTACCTTCGCTCTGGTGTGGACGGTTCGGTTTTTCTTTTTTTTTTGTTGAATCAATATTCCGTTCAGTATCAGTGGAATTCGATTGGAGCGCAAAATGGCTCGATGATGCCAATCTATTTCCACAAAAGTATAAATGGAAGAAAAAGGTGGAAGATGTTTAGCGAGCGAAAGGATATTTGAAGTAATTGGATGATCTTAAAGATGATTGTAGAGATTTTAAAGAATTTTTCTAAAGGACCGAAACACAAAATTGAATTTAATAATTATTTTATATTGGTATATTAATAAAAAAATCTATTCAAGTCCAAAACCCAACCGAAGTTCGTTCTGGTACCAAATTACCCCACCTCACCATGAAAAGCGTCTTATTGTTTGATGATAATTGAATGAATCGGTCATATCATACCCGGCACATTGTGTAAACGAGATCGGATTAACAATTATTGGTGCAAGCTGTCACGTTTATGCGGCAGCATATGGCACCCCAAAACCGTTCGCGATAGGCAAAAAGCACCAAACACGATTCCGAACCAAAAAACCAACAGCCCGGCTCACCTTAAAAACAAACCACCAGGTTAAGGGCGGGTGATTAGGCTCGTTACATCGCTCCGAATGACGGGTTTTCGTGCAAAATCGGTAGTCAAACAAACGAAATAAACGTACACTTTAGTAACACATCGGAAGTGGTGTTGTGGATGATCCACGCAACAGAAAAGTGCAACGGAAAGCTGGCCACCGAGCAGCCGCATCCCAAGACTGCGAAGTGATGCAATTGGCACAGACATGGGCCGGGTATCACAAACAGCAAAAACTGAACTCGCACACCCAGCTAACGGGAGAGCAAATCCGCATTAATGTGCGAACAACTTTATTATATCATTATGGGATGTGTTTGTGAAAGGGCTTGTGCATGTGATGGGGGAAAAGCGGGAAATGGCACGAAAAACAACAAGGGGTGAGCAGCAACGGGACAGTGGCAAGAGCGGATGTGCGCAATACATATAGGCAGCAGCTCGGCACAGCTTGCGTTCAAAGGGAAAGAAACTACATGCGGTTTTTTTTCGGTAGGTAGTGCAGCAGCAGGGTGTGTGTGAGCTGCCTTCTGTGGAATGTATGATAGGGGTGGTAAATTGAGCATAACCTCACTTTAACGGTGGCAAAGGGATTATCTGGCCGTATCGGTAGCCGTGTGGATGGCTTTGTTTAAGCCCGGAATGGTATACTATTATGGCGAGAGATTAAATAATTTCAAATTAGAACCTGATCACTGCAATTGTGATAAAGGAATAAAACGCTTTCTTTAAACAAAACGCAGTATCTCTGCAACGCCGTCGCAAGAAGAGAAGAAACAGATAAAGCGGTATCTAAAAATAGCCACACCACACTGTCAAAATGTCTGTTTCTTTGGGTCCTTTTCGCTCGCCCCCGTTGCTATCTGCCATTGCTCTGCAATCGTTTCTCATCGCCTTCGCATCACATAGCGCATGAGGTTGTGTTACATAAAGTGAACCTTCTTCCACGTTTTCTCCCAATTCCATCCTCGCTTGCGCTCCGCCGCGATAGAACGAAATTCTCCATTCTCCAAGTGTCCTCAAGCATGATAGCAAAAGTCGTTACATTTCATCCGTTTCCATGCGGTATTGCTCGGTGGGTGGGTTGGTGATGTTGTCGTGTTTTTTTTTCTTCTCTTCTCCCTTCACTTCCCGGTTACCAATCGTCTTATGTATCCTCCGAGCTGTGTATCCCGGTGACGGTCACAATCTGTAAACCTCAGTCGGTCTCTCTTTTCATCGCGCTCGCTCTGTCGCTCCTTCAGGGCAGCTCCATTCCAGCGAGCCGCTTTTGCTTTATTTAGAATCGTTTGACAGATAAATGGAGATAAACCACGACGATTGGACGAAAGGAAAAACATGTGCTCCACATGGGTGTGCCTTGGTCGCTGTGTGAGTCTCGGCGAAGAGGAGTTACATGTGCTGCGACAGGGCTGTGAGCGGGTGGATAGATACCCCGCATCGCGTCGGTGTTATGGAGGAGTGAAAAAATGGTTACGCCATGAATGGTCTCTTTTGCTCGAGATGGGAAGAATTATATAAAAATGTATCTTCTGGAGGAGAAGAGAGCATGGCTTAAGGGGTTACCTTTATCCGAAAGATATGATGTACGGTGAAATGACTTATGTGCTTTACAGTACCCAGCTCCAAGAAGCAATGCCCCACAAACCACACAAATCCTTGCTTCCACAGCTCGGAAAGGCTACATTAACCTTACAATGCCCGAGACAGGCGTCATGACATAGCCAAACTCCAGCAACTCACACGTATAAACCTCTGTGAACCCAGCCTGTACCCTATCAGTTGGGATCCCCGGGGCACTGACTCTCCTGCTAGTAGCTCGCTCTGTGTTAGTGTCAGCGGATCTCACTGTTACCATGGCTACTGTATGTCGCCATCGAGCCCCTGTCCGTCATCATCCTGGCCGCATCAGTGTGTATCAGAACTAGAATTCATCTCTCCGCGTATGAATTATCTCAGCCCAGCGATGGAGCTGTCGGTGAGGACACGCTGTGCGCACGCCCGTAGCATTCGTCGAAGATATATCACCGTTCCGGATGTAGATAACGCAAAAAGGGGGAGCAAATGCATCCTATAGAATTGCGGCATCATCCTCTTGTAAATCCCGCCTTCTGCCGGGGAGATAGATAATGAGATATACAGCAAAAACACATACACCACGAACATAAAGCTGGAGTGAAGTCTTCTGGGAATCCCTCGCAGAGCTGATTCCAAGCGTGCATAGAGGGATCCCCCCTGCGCCAACATTGCTACCTTCAATGTGGGTATGTGTTTCTCGCTTTCGCATCCCTCCTGGTTTTTGTGTGTGTTCCTCTGATCTGATAGACTGTAGCTTCTGCCTCTGTGGAGCATGATTGTGGGTTGTCTGCGCTTATCTCGCGGTTTGACTGTGTGCGTACCTATCTACTCCATCGGGGTTTTGCGTAAGGCTGCGTTGCCGCGCACTCACTGGCTGGCTGGCGGCAGGAATCGGAATTATGCCGTGCCGTTCAGCATAATTGGAGAGGAGGAGCTAAATACAGCATAGAATTACACACGCAGCGAGACATAACGTGGTGATGACGATGATGATGATGATGATGGTGACGATGCTGTATGCCGTTCCGTGAGGAGGGAAGAATGAATACGATGAGAACGGAGATATGTATGTTTAGATACACGGCCCTTTGTTGTGCTGCCCGGCAGTGTAAAAGAGCTGCCTGTTAGTTGTCTCTGTCAGGGAGATACCGGGGATGAACACACACACACACCAGGGAAGGTTTCCTGGAAGAGAGATTCTGGGACTCTGGAGGTCATTTCCAAAGGGCTCATGATGTCTGGACATATTCTAGAAGAAGTTAAGTAAAGAAGCAACATTAAAAATCAATTAAAAGTGTGTTTTTAATTGATACAATGTATTGTGGACAGTAGGTTTTGCTACTACTCAATGTCTCAAATCTTTTTTCAATCAGATTCTTCCTCTTTCACAAACTTCTCGTCCCTTTCCTTGGTCCTACTCTGCTGAACGATATTTGTTATTCTTGCTGAAATGGCTCGCAAACCATTCATTCCAAGAGCTTGCCTCCCCGTTCATACTGCACTCCCGTTTCTATGTCTTATGACCTCCAGAAAGGACAACGGAAAGGACGAGAGAAGTCAAGAACGAAGGGTTCGTAACGGCAGAGTGAACCGAGCGACAGATAAAAGCACCTGGCAAAACCAGCGGAAGGATACATGCGCATGTGTGCGCCACCCTGTGCTGGAGCGGGGTGCATCATGTTTCCAGAACTCCAGCCCCAGAAAAAGCGAGGTTCGCAAGGCTCCTCCTTGTGTCACTGTTACCCCAGGCCCCATTTTTGTACAGGATGCGCAGTTTCGCTTCTATCTCCCACAGGCAGACATTGCGCATTTGCGCGGTGAAGGCCATCCTTTTGACAGTTCCGTTTGGGGGAGGGGTGGGATGGGTTCATACTACTATTTTTGTGTCATTCGGTTCCATTCCGGTGAGCTACCAACCGACCTTTCACCCGTGTACCCTTCAAGCAAACCATCCCTCTTGCTGGAAGAGTTCATTTCTTCCCCTCGTTTATGCGCACTCTCTCTCTCTCTCACTGTCGGAACTGAGATTCTCTCACCGAATGAACCTCGGTCGTTGGGAAAAACCAACCCTGTGTGCTGATGTGGCACTGTGATTGTGCACCGTGCGGGAAAAAGGGAGAAAACACAGAGGTTTTGTCATTCTCCGGCAAGGGAATAGTGATAGAGAGAGAAGGAGAGAGAGAGAGAGAGAGCGTGAGCGGGAAGGGTTTCAGAACCGGATGATGTGTGTGCGCGCTGCCCGTGTAGGGAAGAATTTTTACTCTATTCTTAGCATCTCCCACAGACAGACAACTCCGCTGGTCTGATCAGTGTTCGCGCTCGGTCTCCCGATACGGTCGGTCGGTTTTTCTGCGCGATATGTGCGTTGTTTCGTCCTGACAGCAAGGGCAAGGACTCGCAGACGAGATCTGGTCGGTAGAACCTGGCGGTGGTTGATCAGAACAGATAATTGACGGAATATATGTTGTGCAGTGAAAGGATCTAAAAGTGATTTGATTGATTCGTTCGGATTTGGATTAGATTGGAATGATTTGTGCAAACTTTTGATAGTGAAAACTTTTGATTTTTTCATCTAAAACTTCCAAAAAATTAAACAAACGGTTAAACGTTGTGCAAAAGATGATAAGTGAGGTTTAAGTAGAACAACTAGTAAATATTGGGCAAAAATTAAAAACCAAAAAAGGAAAAAACCAAAGTGATTGAGATATAAAAAAGAAATAAAAAATCGGTGCCCGAGGTGTGTGATAAAGTTGCTAAGCTTGGTACAGAAAGTGAAAACGTTTCGCAGTGTGTAAAAAAGTGAAGTACAAGAACACAACCAAGCACCCATCCACATGCTATGGTTGATATCGAATTAATGATGCCAGGTATGGAAAAAAGGGTTTTACAAAACAGAAAAGAAAAACCTTTAAAAGTAGTAAAGCGAGATCGAACGAGTTAGAAGATAAGCGAATCGTTTCGAATCCCCCATTGCGTGCGATCAGTGTGTATGTTTGCAAGGAGAAGGCTTAAAAAGTCTTATCGCACACGAATGCTTGCCCCGCGTGCAACATGATTACAGAAATCAATTAATTATGATTAAACCGTTTGTGTCGCGCGGTGTGTTGCTGTCATGCAAAATGGCACCTTCGTTTTCCCCCCCTCCCCCACAAACACACATCCTTTTAACCAATAAACTTCAGCACGGTATCGTTGTGATTCTGTTAATCGTGTAACAATACACTTTCCGCCCTGCTTTGGGGCGCGTTATCTGATTTGCATAAATTTTATCGTTCGCTGTGTTTGTGTGTGTGTGTGTGTGTGCGTGGAAAAGTCCCTTTTCCTCGCGAAGTAAAATATGCGGGTGTAAAGATATTTTTCTTCCCGCCATTTCGGGCGTTGGTTTTATGATTGAATAATTGGGATTTTTCGCGTAACCGTGCCACCGTGGCGGTTGGGGATTATTTGTCCAAGGGTCTCTGGTTTTGCTGTGTGCTGAGCGTGCTTGTTTAATATTAAAGCTCCCCCTTTTCCCCCGTTTGAACCTTTTGCCTTCATCCCCTGTTTGATCGTAGGGGCAAAGCACGTAATAGAGTTATAGTTATAAGCGCGTTGGCTCGGAGTCCCATCGGTCTCGTGCGCAAATATTTCGAACATTATTAACCACGGTTTTTTTTTCGGGTACCGTGTATGTGTATTTGCCCATTTGAAGGGCGATTAATTTTGCTCGGTTGTTTGTGTACGTCCGTCGTGTTCATTTCGTACGCAAATGAGCACCCCAAAACGAAGTGCGATATTAAAAATAGTACACACACACACACCTACCCTGATGGGTCATTTTTTTATGTGACAGATTTCCGTTCGCGTTACACTTTATGTTGCCGCTAAGCATGTAGATTATTGGTCCCCCCAGTCCGGGGTGGAGTGGAGAGAGGCATAAAGAAAAATGTGAGGATCACAAAACAAATCCACCCACCCCGCCTGATTAGTGGAGAGTGAATATGAAATACAGTAGCCGCTCTGTTTTAGGTGGAGCTTCCTCTGGAGTCGTTTGGATGACGCGTTTTAAGAACTGTTGCTGTTTTTCTTTACGAGCCTTCGGTGTCGATGAGCTAAAAGGATATTGCGCTCCGCCTTGGTGTAGCTTTACGAGCTTAGAAATATTTTATGTTCACAGCTTTTGGGCAAAAGGGGGCGCTGGTTGGAGACGGCGCGATTGCGATAAGTTAACTACCACCTACATGAGTCGGATTTGGATTTATGTGTCCAGGCCGGAGGTTTTCTTTTTCCCTGCTGTTGCTTCCACCAACAACCACGGTTTGCTTTCGATTTTATGAGCTTTAGCTTGAACTTGTTTAATGGTTAAGTTTTGCTTTGCAAATCGACCCGAGATTAACGGCAATAATTAACGATGCAGGTATTGTAAATGGTTTTATGGCGGGCGGTGAATATCTTTTTCGGTAGAAAAAAATGGTCCTGTTTCTCCTTTTATCGGGCCTCACCGGCTGAAATCAGTTGTATTACATGTTAAGCTAGGCCGACCTCTACAAATATTGGATTGAAAAACAAGTTTATTGGGTTTGTCGTTTGTAGGTGTTGTTTATTTTCTATGCCCTTTTAAAGATACCCATACAAACACTGCAAATTGCATCTCTGGTCGATGTGCTTTAGATCTTAAATTCAACAAGCAAATAAGAGGCTTGCAGCCTTCGCGAACACGTGATCTTTCGTTATCGTCTCAAACCCTCGCTCGGCCGCATCATTTCCGGCCCGAGGAGAAGTGCAATTCGTACATTCCTCGCCGAGAATGAACAACCCAACAAGAGAATCTAGACAGGATATTTCTGACTGTTTTTGTTCTTGCGAATGTCTTTGTGCGTTTGAAGAAGCGTATTCCCTCTTGTGGTTTGAGTTTTGCGGTGTTAAAACTGCTCTCGTGTCCTACACGGACGAACCTGTTCTCGCAAGATCACCTCCCTGAAAAGAACTAGCAGCATGATCGTTCTCAAACAAAAGCGTTGGCAGTGCGAAACTTGTTCCGATGATGAGCTCCGGGATGAGTTTTGATATGCATTATCTTTCCGCCAGTCGTCTGTGAATGATGTGAATGTCTGCGAAGATACAACCAGTTCCGCAGAAGCGAGAACTCGGTCAGATCGGAAAGGAAGCAATGTGCTTCCTGTTTTTGCGGCGGCGGCAGAGATAGAATAGGGAATCTGAGAAGAGATAAAGGCTGAATAGGCACGGTATCCTGCCCGGTCAGATGATAAATAGGGAGGCAGCGGGTGTGGTGCGCATGTGGTGCGCGATACACATGTCGTGGTCTGTCCCGTTGACGCCTTCCTATCCGGAAAAGAGAGGCACGAACAAAACGTGAAACGATTGATGTTCAGACATGCGAAAAGATTCAACGTGAGATATCCTGGATGCGACGTGGAAGAAAACGCATGTATTGGCCGTTGCTTTGTGGTTTGTTGAAAGGCGACTTCCGATTGTGTACGTTGTAATGTCCTGTGCAGAGTCCTTGCAGAGTGAAACTCGATACGATTACAGGTGAATGAGTGCGTCTTCGTGGGCTTTTTACTTGTAAACTTTTTGTCGCATTACAGCTCAATTTCTGTTCCCTCAAAGGCAAAGCCTGTCGCTCGTACCGATAGCAACAGTATCGCCCGTACAAAGTACGCACGATGATCCAATCCGAAACATTATCAAGCGGCTGAAGCGGAAGAGAGCGTTCGCTCCCGGTCGATGTTTATTTTCGCTGCGCATAGAATTCTAACATTGCTAAGCGCTACATTGTGAAGATACATTGTTGACAGGCGGGCTTACACATATCACACATTCTTCGCTGCGGGCGCTCGATCATCAAAGATCACTCGGCTTGCTTTCGTTTGCATCTTTTCGTTCGCCAAGTTTGTTTACAAGTGTACTTAATCATCGGTCTTGAAGCAGTGAGGAAACGGGCCCAAGCTCCAAAAGAACACAAACCCAACCAGCGCTCGTCGTTTGGTGCGGTCCGGTGTCCAAAAATGCGTCCGTTTTTTCGGGAGGTGGAAGGTTTTTGGTGACAGGGCACGTTTGTCACATTAAATCGCGGGACATTGTTGCATTCATTCAGCTTTTGGAACTCCAAACCCTTTGGAACGTGATGCGTATGGACTACTGTGGTTGAGATATTGTTACGGCCAAACAGAAATCGTTACAAACAGCTCGCTGATCCATTGCTAGGGAGAAAGAGAGGAGACGTAATTTGAGATGAGTTCGTTCCAAATGTGAAATCAGGATCTTAGATCATCGGAGGCAAGAAAACGGTTGATCAGCGAGATGATTCCAATTTGTTTCTTAAATCCAGTGAAGAAAACAGCCCTAGCCATCTTAATCCTCCAACCGATTAAGGTCTATCGAGGTGTTGGCCTATTCCTGGGACAAGCGTCCAAAAAAAAAAGATCTGAGAAGCGACTGATGTAATTGGCTTTTTGCACCCCGAACATCAGGGAAAGGGATCTCTCAAGTAGTGTCGTTACTGCGGCTCGGGGTGCCTCTTCCCAAAAGGCTCGAAACAGACAAGGGCTAAACAAACAATTTCGGCCAGATTAGGAACGCACCGTCCTCCGCGGGGAATGAAGACGTTAATGTCTCCCGCTTTGGGTCTTTGGTAAATGTTTACCCATGTTTTGCCCACTCTTCTGCCTGACAGTTCCTCTCGAAAACGGGACTGCAAGCGCTTCGCCACAAGCGCATGTGTGCAATTTCTTCTGGTTTTAAATTTAATACTTTTTTTGCGTGTTGCGTGTTTGATATGGGTACTTTTTTCTCTTTGGGACTTTGCTATACAACCACGGACTTCTTCACGCTTTCTTCAGGTAGAGCACGGATATGATTTGTTTTTGCTTCCGAGGGGGGCATTTTTTCCATGGTAGTCCTATGCCGGTGACACAGATCCACGAATCCTAGATCCGATTTCACGCCGGATTAAACAATATCCAAGAAACACACCGTGTGCTGCAGCTCCCTTCCTTTTTACGGTTCCGGTTTTTGCCAAATGGTCTACCGATGGTTTCGAGTTTCCTCTGGACCCCTTCTTCAGCCGTCTTGTTCCGTCACGCTGCCAATCTGTGACCTGAAAATGATATTTAAATGTGTTCGAGTGTTTGTTGTTTCGGGTACACGGGTATGCGATTTGAGTGGCCGATTGTCGGCAAATTAGAATAAAATTAGTTTACTCTAATCGGCCGGTATTTAAATCGGATAAGTTACCGAGCACGGCGTGCAAGGGATGGCTCGTGCCATTGGTTTCCTTGCGAGTTTGGGTTTTTTGTTTTCATTCAGCTCAACACCAAGATTTTACATCTTGCAGAGCATTGAAAAGGGTTTGGAGAAGGTGTTATTCCGAGTCGTCTCGCGTTATTTGTAAACCGATAGCATGTGCTGGAAGATCAATGTACCTTACCCAGATCCGCTGGTGACGAAATCATCCATTAAAATGATGCTGATGTGGGGATAAGTAGGTCAGCAATGGATTGTGATTTAAATGCCACTTCTAGGCACGCTGTACTGCGCAGAAGACAGTGGTGAGTCAATGCTTCTTAAAACCATTGGCGCATTCGCCCTGGTCTGGAAAGTACGCTGCGTGGATATCAATGAAACCACTCATCCGTTAAAACCACGCACCCGCTTTCAAGTGTGCCTCTGGTGACAATCTGGTCGATGGACTAGGAAATGGAAAAGTTTAATTATGACTTGCCGCAATCCGACTCCAACTCATGAGGAGCCATGTGTCGTGCGGATGGGCAATGATCGTAAGTGTCAGTCCTGTCCACCAAAAATGCCAGACACTCGAACGCATCCGAGCAATGGGGATGTTGAGTTATCTTGCCCAGGCTTTGGAAAGAGACGGTGGAAAGAGGTGGCGTACACGCTAGCTAAAACGGGCATTGTGTGAAGATCATCATGCCGGTTTTAGATGGAAGACAGTCGCGACTTGCTGAGTTACGGAATTTCGTTGGCTCTGGAGCTGGTCGTAAAATAATTCTTCTGCCTGACAAGTTGGGACATTTGCGCTAATGTGTTTACACTACATTGTGGTTCGGAGTGGGGTGTAAATGAGCTAACGAGTAGTGTTGGTGTGCGGTTCAATACATCCTATTGGACGTGATGGGATGCGCAATTTATATGAGACACGATTCTACAGCAGCATTGGAGTTAAATGAAATACTTGAATTGTTGACTTGAGTGGACACATTTGAATGCTTCTTCCCCATCTTGCAGGCATCAGTGGCGACGAATCGGACGCATCCCGTGGACTACCAGTCAATCTAGAAGTGCCTCCAGGGCTGCAGGTGGTACCGATGAGCAAGCATCACGAGCACGGTCCAGCTGACTACAGCTTGCCAACGTCCCTGCATCATCACCTTCTACCCACGGCCGACGATGTGCGCGAGCGGCTAAAGGTATGTACGTGAAGATCTTCCCGCCAGTGGTGGTCGCTAACAGAGGACGCTCTTCTCGGCTTGCAGTTACAGAGTGCGGAACAGTTCCTTCTTCAGATGGCACGAATGCAACGGTCACCCCCTGATTTGGACATCCAGACAGGCTCGGTAGTGGCGCTCAAACCCATCCCCAAGGGCACACAGTACGGCCCGTTCGAAGGGAAGCTGTTGCGCGAGCCCATGGATCGACGATTCGCCTGGGAGGTGAGTACAGAAGCATCTTGCACAGGGGGATTGTTAACAACAAACGCAAACTGCAAGGGATTACACTACAGAACGAAAAACTGTTAACGCATCATTAAGATAACAGCATCATGCGGTGATTCTACACTTCACAAAAATCATTTTGAGTTGTTCTGAAAGGAAGAAGGACATGAAGGGCGTTGATTCTCGCTTTCTCACTTTTTTGCTGCGGTAATTGCTTGGAAGATTTTTTTTTTTTTGCCAACCAGGCACAGGGTATGCTCTATCTCTGAAGCGGAACGGCCTACCTACACAGACACACACACACGGGCACAATTACTGGCAAATAAGTTTAAGCTATTTAGCTTGGTGTACCATTTTGGGCCGTTGTTTGTAGGAGAGCCTCAGCTGAGGTTCGGTTTGCTGCCGAGTGTGCGGATTACATGCATCACTGACGGGTGCGTTATTTGTACTAATGATCATGATATGCTTGTTTTTTCTTTTTCGAGGGTATTGTTGCCGATTGTTAATCCCGATTGAGGGTGCTGTTTCGGTAGTGTGACTGCGTTCGGGGGTGCCAGTAATGCCTGTTTTATCTTTGATCTTTTTATCGCAACATATTGCGCACCATAATGCGAGAAAAAAGTGGTTTTCGTTGGTGAGGTTTTGTGGTATAAACTGTTCTTTTAATAGTAGCATTTGTATGAAAATGTTGCTTCAATGATCATTGGAACAAATTGGTTAGAGTACTCTGGTATTTATTTCTTTGTGCTCGATTCTGTTTTTATTGTGATTTTTGCTGCATCATTATGACAATGCTAGCTTCAACCTTCAGAATTTGTCATTAATATCCACCTCGTCAGTAGACATCTTTATGTGTGAAATTGACAAGGGATAATGAATGGAGATGTTCAAATCAAAGATACAAAGAGCTTCAGATATTCGTTTGTATTGGAATTCTTCATCCATCAAAAATTGGCAAAAGGACGAATTTTAGCGAACTTCAGACTGTTTCTAGGCAAGATAGACTTTAATATAAATGCACGGTTCCTTCAATACCATTTCAAGGTAGATCCGGAAAAAGGCCGATATGAGGCAGAAGACATTGATATCGTTTCCGGTGACTTCTGTCATCGATCCCCATCCGGATGGCGCTACTCGACAGTCCCTCAGCCCGTCTGCAAACACTTATGCGCTTTCGTTTTTGCCCGTAAAAAAGGGCTATTGTCTGGTGACGCGCACCCGATTAGGTGATTGATAGTCCCGTGGCTGAAGCGGGCTAACCTCTCCCAAAAAGATTGCTATCGATCTTCATTTAATTCCGCTTAAGCGCACCTCCTGCCTTGTCTAATGCTCTATTTTCTCCAGCCCAGGCGAAGTGTCTTCGCCGGAGGGATTCCCGCACTGGCCGGTCGGAATAATTACCCGTGTGTGAGTCCCCGTGTCCCGATGATGGACAATTGTTATTCGGGAGGTGGCCGCATCGATCTACAGCAACGACCAGGTGACACTGGTGACAGTTGGAGATAAACGATTGTGTCACAACAATTGTGCTGAGCACGAGCCAAGGTGTGTGTGTGGCGAGAATGAAGAATCTAATGAGGAGAGGATAAGATAGAGCTCGTGAGGTGTGATAGGAAGCCACGGGCCGAAAAGGTAGGGATAAGATTGTCAATGGGGTTTTCAATGTTTGCTGGTAGCTGCTCGCAATGGTCATTTATTGATGGCGTTAGGCGTGTTTAGATTGTCTGATGAGCCTGTCTTCCCTTGACCAGTGCTTCTTACGCCTCATTGTGCATTTGAATTTCGGTTTAGGGTATGTCCAAACAGGGTGGAGATGATCGATTCTCTGGAGAGTCTGACTCTGATTGATAACTGATTGAGTGTCGTCGATGAGCGGGATTTACCCAGAGCAGTGGACAGTTCATACCAGCTAGCTGCATCACACTCGATCGATTTATTTTATCGGTCGATTGTCTTTAGCATAGTTTGAGTCATCGTTTTACGCAAGGCACATCCTCCACGACGCTTAGTGATAAGCACGCTCCACACCGTTTCTTGACAACCAATCATCAGGCTAGATAATCACCTCACCGCCCGTCTTTCGCATGTCGATTATTGCATATTTGCAATGTTAACTCACGCGTTGCGTATCTTCAAAGAGACCACACGAGTTCCATTTTTTTTTCGGGAACAGATCCGCCTGTGACGCCTGTTGGGAATGGATTCGCGATGTAATCGTGCGTAAAATTGTAACTCTGCGGGAGGAAAACACGCTAGGAGAAGGGAGAACGGTTACAATCGCAACCATCATGCTCGTCACTTGAGCCTGGTGGAGTCCGTTTTTGGTGTACGCATGAGATCAGCCCGTCGTTATTATTATTGCTTAATCATTTATGTTGCGACTGTGGGCTGCTTTTGATTGCTTGGGTAAGAGATTTATGATTTATGTTGCACACCGGTGTGGCGCACGGTTGAGTGGCATCGATCGAGGGATCGGTTATTGATGGTCACATCAGCCCGCAAAATACCTCTCGAAATGGAAGGAATCTAATTGACGTGAAGTGTAACATCTGAAGAGAATCACAGTTTAACCATCAATTTTTCTTCTTGTGTAGATTTAAACATTTAGTTTAGAAATTGATTCCTTTCTTTCCTTTCTTTTTTTTATTTAACTGTTTCTAATAATATTTCTTTCGCTGAAACAAGATTGATAGGATGAAATAACTTCCACAAACAAGCTGGCTAATTAATAGCAAAAGGGCATTGGATGTGATTTACCCTCCCACCTCCCCTGGACAGGCCAACTGTCGCTCTGCAGAGCTTTACCCTTCCATGGTGCACACACTCTCATAAAAAGTAATAAACGATAAATCATAAAGCAATATCAAGTCAGTCAGTTGCACGCACTTGACCTCCTCCAGGGCCGACCCAGTCTGACCCCTCTCAAAATAAGAGTTTCCTTTCCGGCTAGAAACACCAACACTTAGCACCGGTTTGGCTAAATAGACACAAGGAAATCCTGCAAGCTTAAGAAGCAGAACTATCCGGACGCTTCCCTGCCCCGGATGGCGATACTAATCGCTAGTGGGCCATTCCCGGTCCCCGGTCCCCGCCAGCGTTTCACCAACAATGAATTGTGTAATAATGTAATAAATTTCCCGGGCCTCCCTTGCTTCTGTTTCGCATTTTCGCTCCCTTTTGTTTTGGTTCCCTAGCATGTGTTCTTGTGAAGTCGGCGAATGGCTTTCACCCATTTGCCGTCCTGCTTGGGAGTTTTCGGCTTGAAGGCGGAGGGCCGAGCAAATCAAGACACTAACCTGTACTATCACCGCAACATGACACAAACACATTTATTAAGATATACCTCGTCCCTGTTGCCCTTTGGTGCAGTGCCCAACACAAAACAAGGTCCAACCAAACCTAGCAGGAGGGGTTGGAGGGATGAAAAACTGTAGTGTCCAGTGTTTCCAGATTTGTGGAGCTAGTGAAAATATGAACGAACCCTACGAGTGAAGATGGTCTTCGGGAGTTTCGGCATAGTTTGTTTGGTTGCTTCGGTTGCTTCGCCCGGTCGTCACATGCCAACATGCCATCTGACCAACGAAAAACGTCACAAAAAAAGGGAAGAATTAGCAGAACTAACCACTCGTATGGCCTGTACGTTTTTGCTGGTTCTTGGTACCTTATTTCTCAGCTCCTCCAGCTGTGCAGGCAAAGGACTCTTTTCGTTCGAATCGACAGACTGGACAGTAAAGTGCTGGTTTGGGTTTAAGTCTCCTTTGTTTTTTGGTTTCTGCACGACCATTTCCCTGCACCGGTGGCACCAGATTCGCGGTCGTTTGTCTTGTCGTGTTTTTGCTCCTGGCGCGGCCGGATGTTGCTCGATGGATGGAAGGAAGCGAGGACATTGTCTGTTATTACCGTCATAAATTTCAGCTCCTCTAGGCTGAGCTACTTAATGCAGCGTAAACTGATGGCAGTTTAGTGTCCGAAGTAAAATGTTTGGAAATGGAGAAGCCACAGCTTTGGTGGAGAAAAAGGAAAAACGTGAGAGAGTTTGAGTTAAATTTGGTCCTTGAATTGAATGTTTCATGTATCTATATAAATTTAAACGTATTTTTGTTTCTCTCTCTTCTCTCTTCTTGGCCCGCTCATTGCAGAGCACGTCTGCAAGACATGGCCAGGTCGCCAATCCGTTTAACGTATTTTTGTTTGTTAAAAGTAAAAAAATGGAATTATATAAAAGCGTTATTCATCCAATTGTGATGAAATACACTCCTAACTGCATCCAACATGCAGTCGACCGTTAAAAAAGTCCTCTCATAATGAACGGTTGATATTGCATTTTGCGGTTGCATGCATCGCCGATCGCCTCATTACACTTGTCCAGACGCATGCACCATTTTTTTATGATACTCTGCAAACATATTAATGTGTTGACAAATTAATTTGCAATGGGTAACCCACAACGAGATTTTTCACAAGCTCCCATTTTGCCACCAGTACCTTTTCCCCTTCCCGCTCAACGTGGACAGCGCAAGTTTTATTTAAAGTTAAATGAATAATCAGACTGTGAGTTGTGGACGGTTTTCCTCTTCTGGTACTTCTCCTCGTGCGAACGCTTTTAGTGATGAAAGTTTGCGGCAAAAGAAAAGCGTGGGCGAAGCGTGCCTGCCCTTGTGTGGCCCGGCAAAAGAAGCGGCGGAATTAAAATTAAAAAGTTGCAATAAAATTATGATTAAAAATTTATGCTTAAAATATCATGTGCATCCAGCTGGGATTAATGTTGGCGGTTTTTTGTTGCCCTTTTTGTTTGCTCTCGCCCACTCCCAGTGTGTGCGCAACATGGTCTAGAGAGCAGCGTGGTTTATAGTTTATTGTTGCAGTGTTCATTTCCCTTCGTTATTTCCTCACGCCGGGACTCTGGCAGCTATACTTTTTACAATTCCACAATTTTGCGTGAAAGCTTTATGCGCGCTCGAAAGGACAACTCGTGCACATCAAAGTGGTTTCTAGCTTATAAGCTAGCTGCGTACTGGACAATCGGAATGGTGTTGCTGCTGCTGCTGCTGCCAGTACCTGATGAGAGTGAAATATTAATTATGTTGCTGTAAATGAAACTTTTCACCAGCACTCACACCTGGCTGTGGGAATGGGATGTTTAGTGGGATCACCCGTTTTTATCAACGCAACGCTCTCCTCCCCATATGCAATTATGCACGACGAAGCATGAGCGGTTGGGTCGGCAAAGGCTGTAGTTTTGTCACAGTGCTAAAATTTTAATGAGTTGCCCTTTTCTCCGCCCTCCCTTGTTCCCCCGTGCCTCTCGAGTTTGTTGATGATGATAGGGATGAAAAATAATTTACGCCCCGATAAATCGACGCTCTCGGCCGTAACCGTAGTGTTGCGTTAATTGCCTCAAAATGTGACGCCATTTATTGTATCATCAGCAGCATCAGGAGCGTCAGGCGTCATGTTTGTCGGTGAAACATGTTGATCAAATTAACTCACCCCAGGTCTAGAGTGCAAACGAATTTCAAAATAAATTGCAACTGAGTTTGGTGACGCGTTTTTACTTTTGGGAAGCTCATATAAATAAATTGAAACGTTTGCAGGATAATCATGTTTTGAAGGCATACGTAAAATGCTCATAAGACAAAGAAATTCCAGCGAAGAATTTCTCAAAAACCGTTGAACTCCTAATTAAGTTTGTAGAAGAACCTTCTTGGAGAGTCCTTCCCAATTCCTCTTCTTTACCATACCGAGCAGAAGGGTTACAGCAGGTCCGCTAACGAAAATATTTTGATTGACAGATGAACGTTATGATGCATTGCTGTGTACACTGCGGGACGGGGTGAACCGTGTAATATGATATTTGTTGTTTTGTTAAACGTCTGACTTTTACAGGTCATCGCTTTGCTTGACGGCGCCTCGATTGTTGCAAACAATCAGTTAACAAGTAGCGACATTAGTTCGACCATTCTTCAATCAATCGATGTCTTTTCACGTTCCCGAAACTTCTGTGGTCTGTGTGGCGTACGGTAGCCTGGAAGCAACGCAATGACTTCTTGGGAAGTTGGAAGAGTTTCTAACAAACTCTTTTGATATGTTAATTTTGGACATTCGGACAGTTGCGAGTTAGATGTCCAACGGTTTGGAATCGTTGTGAAGTTGCTTCAGCAAGACAGTGGTGTGCAGTTAACTCGTCTTTGGGCGTAGCCTTGTTGGACGTTAGAAAATGATTGACAGTGGTGTCTGGAATGGAAGTCTTCTAGAAAAAGGGGGAAAATGGCGCGCAATAGATATTCCATCACATTTTGTGAGTTACTTTCTTTGTACGAGGAAATCCTCAGACAACTACTGCAACAGTGCAAATTGAAACCAAAACAGATTCCTTACAGTTGAACGAAGTATATCCCACAATTAGGCTTATAAATGTCTCATAGCGACAATCAGCGCCACCAAGAAACCGTAGCTAAGGGAACAGTTTAGGGCCAAATTGATAAATCCATCAAAGATGTGACGAGCCTTCGGAGGCTTGTCACTATAATCCTTTTTGAGAAGAGGATGAGAGAGCGAGAGTGTCCCGAAACAGCTCACCTTAGCCTCTAATCTTTTCGTTATCCTTTTTTCCGCTTCGTTTTTTTTTTTGTGTCTGCAAACCTTTTCGGTAGACGAAACAGAACCAAAAAGGTGGCCTTAAAAAAGGCTTCCTGATTGAAAATCGAATTAGTTCAAGGCGGTTTTTGATGATCTTCGGTGTCAACCGTTTTCTCTCGGCATTTCCCTGTATCGATCTTCCAAACAGACGGACGCGGTGGCATCGGGTTCTAAATCGCTCCCTATCTCAGGGTCCAGAAACACACTCACAAGCTTCCGATGTACCGACTTCTCTGGAGGTAGGTTGGCCCTTCGTCCAGGTGTAAATGAGTCGTTCCCTTTCCCGTGTTTATTGGCCGTATTCGTAAATTGAGAAGAGATGCCGAGGGCTCCTATCATCTGGCAACCTTCCAAGCTGTGAGGAAATGCTCGGCCTTGCCCGAACGGAAGGGTCGCGGTGTCGTTGTTGTCACCGTAAAACCACGCACAATTTGTGATGGCAAAGTAGATCATATCTTGTATGATCTGTGAACCTCATCATCAGGAGATTCCTATTCCCTAAGCTAAGCCCTCCGAGCTACCGGTATGGGCTAGTGCAGTAAATTTCAATTTGAAGTCCCTTTTTCTGTCGGAACCTCCGCTACTGGGTGTTTGAGGATTTTTTTTTTTGCAAATGCTGAATGGTGTGAATTTGATGATTGACACATGGACACACGGGGAGACACGCTGGACTGTGCAGCGGCGTTGAAAAAGGGGTTAGTGAATTAGGGTTTTAGATGTACGGGGATTAGCTGGTGTGAAAGAAAACGTTGCTACCAGGAAGCGCAGAGTTTGTAGCGGTTCGGGAGCTGCTGCACTTTTGGGAAGAATTCTAGATATTCTACATGTCTAACCATTTGGCGTAGAGGCGTAGAGGAGCACCATTAGCTGAAAGGTGTTGTACATGTAAATGAATGAAATTTCTCTCTTTGTTGTGTTTTTTGTCATACGGTGTACCATTTTTGGTTCTGCCTTGTCATTGACGATTCAGCCAGGTCACGACCACACTCAGGAGTTGCTACAGGAAAGGATCTAAAGAGAAATGAATATTAATGTCTACCTGCAGTCCTTCCTTCAGATCAAACCGATGTGCTCTTAAGGAAAATGTGCATATTTCACCATTTCCAGAAGTGGATGTCCTGCGTCACAAAAAGAGCGATCGGATTAGAAGGCGAACAATAACAGCCGCTTACGGTGTAAAGTGGCGAACCAATCTGAACGATGGTGTCCTCAATTATTGACACCTTGCTAGCATTGGTAAAGAAAGACATTTGGACATGAAACGGCATGCATACTTTGTTTTTTTTTCTTGGTAAGCGAGAAGCGTTTTTGTCACTTTAAAAAGATGACACCGAAACAATTTCCCGAGGGAAAGACAAGCAAGCGTTTGTTCTTTGCCGTTAAATGTAGTGTGAAATTGAGATGAAAAATGGTTTCGCGATGACTTCAAGAATGTTAAGCAGAACACAAAAAGATTTTTGAAAAAATCATTTCTATCCTAATTCTAAGCTACTCAAAGTGTGATAAGGAAGAGTTTATTAAATGTTTATTGCAAACGAATAAACTCCTCCGTGCAGGAGAAAACTCAATCGTTAAAATACCCTTACCACATGTTCAATCACATCCATCACGCTGCGTCCTCTTGTTCACCCATCCAGCAAGGAACAGTATTGATATGAGAAAGATGTGGGAAAAATCAATTGCCCTTATCAGAGGGGTGGCTCGGCTAATGTGGGAAATATGTTTCAATCTGCTTCGCACTTTGCACACGCTAAGCCATCTTCTCGCCATTGACACGCACTTAGTCATTCAGGAGCCATCATCCATCCGTCCTTCCCGGCCCCCCCTCGAGGGAAGACATCTCCCGACAACAAGCGGTAACAGATTCCCTCTTCACACGCCCCCGAGCATGCCTCTTCCAGCAGTTCTCCCTTTTTTGCTTCGTGGGCCTGATGCCAGCGCCGCAAGCGTTTGTGTGCTGGTCGGTTGGTTGTTGCTCAATTTTGATTAAATTACCACCGCTTGGAGTGTTTTTAAATATGTTTTCCTTCCTCTGTTTTCCAACGCGGTGGTGGGGGGTGGTGGTAGGCGTTTGACTAACTCCCTCCGGAGGGATGTGTTTTGCCAACGGTTTGGCTGCAGTGCACGCTTTATCAGAGGGGTTAGAATTTTTCGGTTGTAACGGCGATTCGCTCCGATGTTCGGCTTACAGGGCGCCGCCCGACAGACATCGTTTGTGCGGTAAAGAAGTCAATCAAGGGATGGTTTTTTTTGGAGAGTGGAACACAACGACGACGTAACGGAGTGTTTGACTTTTCCTGGGTAGTAAGGGAGGGCTCTAGGTTTTTGTATCGGGGGTTAATGGAAATTAGCATATTTCCTTTCCGTTTTTTTCTTTCCTTTCGGCGTGTTTGACCTTCGAGCAAACGGTTTGCGATCCCGAGGCAGCAACACTCATCAGAAAAGTGGATGTATGTTCAGTTGCAACAGATTATTGACGTTTGATTTTGGGTACCCGCGATCGATTGGTAATTGAACCGCACTTGAGATGTGTCGTTTTTCCGTATGAATTTTTAATGCTTTCTCACTTGGTACAACCACAACAAGCAATGAATAATTATTACACGGAATTCATGGGATGCAAATCGGGAAGGCGCACGGAGATGACCAAGGATCGTCATCAGAAATTGACAGGCATCGTGCATCTGATTGACGTGCGTACGCCATGGGTTGACACTTTGTGTGGAGTGTCCAAAGCACGGTTGACAATAGAGCGCTCGTTATCCGTAGTTCGGTTTCGGTTAGAGAATTAATATGCAAATCGTACCGTTGTGTACGCACCACACTCTCACACTCCGTTTGGTTCCCATGAGCTAGAAACAAATGGACCATCGTGTCCAGATTGGTCCAGACATCTATTAATTGCTGTCGTTTATTCACATTTTCCACTAGAAGGAAATTTCTGTGAGACACACATGGTGCAGCGATGTCGGCGCGTAGGCGGATGTCCCTTCTGTCACACTCGATCATACATTCCCGATTGTGTAAGCCACATGACGGGCATGACCGGTGCCCGTACCGAGCAGTGAAAAAGTGAAACCATTAAATCGGCTCGTAAATTTTCCGTTTAACTGTCATCCTTCACAGCTTCGAGAAAATCGGTCCGATTGTGGATTGAAAGTTTAGGAACATGTGTACCACGGCACAGCGCCAAGAGGGTATCGAAGTTTAATAAGTTTATAATTAAGCGTGAAATTCTGGCTAGAGGACTCGCCGCTCCGTCTGGCACAAGGGTGTGACAAAGGCATCAATTGATCTGAACGGCTCCGCAGGAAACGATTCTTCATGGCGGTTACCGAAAGGCGGGTTTCATCTGTGTTACCGCGCCAAAAGTCAAGAAGGTTGTTACTTTCTTCTGCATCATCCTCGCTCAAGTAGCTCCTGCCTAAACAAACACTCACCGATGCCGTGCTGCTGCTTGGTGTGCCATATGCTAGGTTCAACGCACCCTTTTTTTGCATCATGCATGAGTGCATTTGTGGCTGAGTTGTCTTTCCCTTCTTGACACTGTCCTTATGTCTTTCGAGTGTGTTGTGTGATGAGCTTATCTTCTCAATGATGCACATTATGTGGCAATGGTTGGGTTGAACTGGGTGAGGTATCTATTCGTGAGGGGATGTTTTGTGTGAAGGGCAGTTCAAGGCTAGTGCCTTACTCGATTGATTTCAAGTTTTTTGTGCAACGAAATTATTGTGACTCATGCTCGCGTCAACCTTGGCTTCATAAAAGTCTCCCGTCTGACTGAAGTGTTAAAGAACTCACGAAACGACATTTTCACTTCGACACGGCTATTAGGTCCGTCGCCACCGGACATAAAACTGGAGCTAAAAGCCCGAAGCGCAAAAAGGAAGGAAGGAAGGAAACAACCACCAACCAGTCGACCCATTTTTCAGACCAAAGCACCGAAGGAATAATGAATTCCTGACGCTTCCAGACACACACTGACGGACGAACGGTTCCAAACAATGTCGGACGATCGTGTCCCGATCGTTAAAAAAAAACGTGTGAGCTGTGCGTTCGACCGATGATAGCTCACGTACGGGCTGGAAGTAGGTGAACGGTTTCAAACGGTGCGGCCACAGGGCGCAAAGAAGCGGCACTTGTATACTGTACAACATCACGTACGAAGATCATCTTTCGTCCGGAGTCTTTTCCCACACGCTGCGCATCTCCTCTGCTAGCCAATGCTCTAACTCCCGACATCCCTTTCGGATGTATTGTCTGTGTGTCTTACGGCTTTTAATTATTCCTCTGCAACATCTTCCAGCCAGTGGAGAGAATGGCTGCCCGAAGGCTAGGAAGATATGTTATGCGTATCGGACGTGCCAATCGACAGATACCGAGATAGAAAATGGGAACGGTTTTCTCTAATGGAAAAGCTGAACTTGGTGATTCCATCATTTCAAAGGGCCTTGAACGGGACGGGGGTGTGAATCATCATTCTTGGGTCTGGACGATTTTGTAAGGTTATGTCTCTGTTTCCAGATTAGACTCTTTTCTCTCTCTCCCGCTTTGTCGCCTTGCGGGGAAGTCTCATTTTTTAAGGTTCCGTGGAAAAAAGGTGTCCTTTTCATAAAGTTAAATGTATTCATGCATGCATTCTGCTTAACACATTGTCCGCGCTGGAAAAAATCCATCTCCAACATTCCTCTCTCGACTTTACCGTGTAGGACAAATTCACGGAACAACGGGATTACAACGGCCCAGGCTACCGGGAACGGCTCGAGATGCCCCCGAAGATTGCATTCGCATCCCTGGTCATCCCATTATCGATCCAACAGGATCCGTATCCGTTTCTTCACACCCTCGGATTATCGGATGGCCGTGCGCACGATTTGTTCCATTTTGCTGATGAGCTTTCTTTCACGCTGCTTGTGGAACGGTGTAGGACACAAAACCGTTTGACGGTGTGTTGTAATCCGGTTTTAGAAATTAAAATTTAATTTGCTTTTGCAGCATCGAGCACAAAGCGAAGCAGTCCAGCACCCGAAAGTCTAGGAGCTAGGAAGTTTCGTTGCTTTGTTCGTCGCGTGATGAAAGGACACGCCGGGCCCGGAATGCGTACGTGTCAATCGCGTCCATCGAACGATTGTCTCGGCGATTGGTCGTCGGGATTATCGGAAGGAAGTGGAAAAGATAGAGAAAGAGAGATTGGTAGACGGAGAGAGAAAGGGAGAGCCTCACCGCAAAAGAAATGAATTGGATGTCCTTTGCGAGATAGCGTGTCCAAGTTTCGGTGGTTTCCTTTCCTTGTTCGTGATTGGACAATGGCTGTTGGGCGATTCTATTTACTCGCTACACTCAAGCAGCACCGGGATGTCAGAGAATAATGGAGAACCAAATAGCACCCGAAAGGTGGAGAAAATAGATGGCAAAAAGGGAATTGTATCAAGAAAATAGATAGAAAAAAGATGGGAAGTGCTGATGGGCTACGGTGAATGGATGAGAAACAAGTTTGGGTGCGAGAAGGGACAAGAACTCGGACATGCGCAACTAGGAACCGGAGAACATTCGTCCGAGTGATAGGTTGATGAGGTATGATGTTCAGCCATTGCAAAATTCGATAGCTGAGGTGTGTTTAAACACATTTTAAGCATACATATTTTAGATAAATCTTTTAGTTCGTTAATGGAATGTGTTGAATGATGTTCTGATTGAATCCATTACCTGTCTATTTTCCTTTTAAAATATTTTTCACTTGTTTTTAATTTTACATTTTTTGAAAGTCAAACTTGTGCTGTTTAGTAAAGTATTTTAATCAATATTAATTTCTTTTAAATAGATTTGTTTCAACCGTTGACAAATACTCTTACAATACTGATCTAGATGTGTGTGGTGGTTGTCTTCGCTAAGCGAACGGATGAGCTTTCGGGAGCAGCCACCAGAGGGCGCTTCAAACTGTATACCAGCAAGACATTTCTTTTCCTACTTTTTGCTTTGAATTCGTTTTATCGTCGTGTATTCATTATTTAAATTTATTTCTATTTCATTTCTAGGTGATAGATTTAGACGTTCGTGGATGGCTGGATGCAACGCTGGAGCCAACGAACTGGATGAAGCACATACGCTGCAGCGCCACTACAGCCGAGGCGAATGTGCATCACTTTCTCAAAGATGGTCATGTGAGTCTGGGAGCGAGAATGAGGCGGACCTTCTGGTTATGATACTTCGGTGCCAAAAATCATTTATTATTTTCTTTTTTCTTTTTCTTTTCTCTATTTATCTGCTTACACGACCGTCCGGGTGTTCCTTTTCATGCGCCGCTATCATGGTCGTCGATCTATTTTCAGCTGTGGTACGAAGTGATATGTGATATCAGTCCCGGAAGGGAGCTGTTGCTGCGACCGAAGGTTCCTCTTCACCCGCGCGATGGGCAAGACGAGCGGGGTAGTGAACGTGGCTCGGGTGAGTGTGATATATTTGGTGATTTTCATACAAAATATGCTTCTGGTTGCACTTATCAGATAGAGTTGATCAGACTTTCGCAGAGTATGCAGATGTGACAGTCGGTAGAATCCAAAGGATTAAAAAGTGTGAAACTGATACAATCAGCTAATTGTTGGAAGGGATTAAGAGGGCTTTGATCGCCTCACACACAGACACAATACAAACAAATCAAGCATGCAAATATCACTCCATTTTTTCTCACCTAACATACGCAGTCTATAAACTGGATTACAGGATTAAAAAAAGAGAAAAGAGCAACTGCAGGGAAGGGTACACTGGGAACAATTAAATACAAATATTCTTTGCCGCATGATTGGCACGTGCCCTGCATACATTTGAGTTTTTGCATCACAGCGTGCCAGTGTGTGTGAGTGTGGATGCAATGAAGTGTGCACAATTAATTCAAAATAATCGTTTTTCTATGCCCTGCTTGACTACGACTTGGAAAAATGGGAATAATTTAAATCCCACCGATTAGATGATTATCGCGTGTCAGTCGTAAGGCGAGTTTGAAAGTAAAGTTGCCAGGTGGCCAGGCGCACAGCGCCATCTAGTGATGAGGGAAACGAAGTGTGTTCGTAGCGGACGCACGAGCCAAAAAACGCTCTTTTCCCTCTTTGGTATATGCATTATGCAAATTGGATTAGTTACAGTTTTTTTATGAATTGTTGTGCCTTACACATAGTCTGATTTTTTCATTGGGTATGCCAAAGCATTATAAAAATAAAAAAAAATGTAGAGCGTTTTTATGGACTTGATCTAAGTAATTTATGATTTGAATTCGTTGTGTCACATAGATTTTATACATTTTTTTTGTACAAAAAAAAACATGAAAAATATTTTTTATAAACTACTCTAAACGATTGGGATGACGCCGATGAAGTTGTTAATCGAAATAGGAAAGTGTGAAAACGTGTGTCCTACACACGTTCGGGGAGGTGAGTTTTTTTGCTTGTGTCACACACAGTTTTTTTGTTGTGTGATGTCTATGGTAGTCTTTGACGTGTGAATATATTTGTCAATTTGTTTCATTTAAATTTTATTTAGTTACGCAAAACAATCTTCCAATAAAACTAAATAGATCCTAGCACACCTAAATCAAGGCCTAGGGTTTGGTAGAGTAACAGCTGAATCGTCATAGAATTATCTCGATATAAGCCATGCTCCGCCAAAATCAATTCGCCCTTCTGCACCTTCATTTATTAAATGCTCGGCGCACGGTTGAGCGACTGATACCCTTTTAGGGGCCTTTGTAGGATGTACGTCCACGATCTATTAATCATCCATCCCACATCGAACCGGCGGCAGATCGATCGCACAACGTTGTCACCTAAGATTATGACGACCAGCGAGTGATGACAGCAGCAGCACGGGATGCTATGCGGGAAGCAACAAAGGGTTACCCCTTTAGGACGGAGGGATAACTCCTCACCCAGCAACCCGTTTATGACCTTGAACCTTGGATAGAACCGGACGGGGTGGAACAATTTTCAGTTAATTGATTTTGCCACTACATTCGGTCACAACTGTACGCGCTTTTGCTGGGCATGACGTTGCCCACACCTAATGGTTTCCTTCCCGTCGTGATTAGGACAGACGCCAGAACAGAAAGGAAGAGAGAGAAAAAAACCCTGGAAGCTGACAGTTTATTAGTTGACGTAAAGGATTAATGTCTAAAAGCGGGCGTTGTCCGTAGGTCGGTGCAGGATCCATTACCGACGGGACACGGGTTCGGCACGGAGGACGACCACAATTGTTGTTGAATCATCTGACGAGCGCACCCAGCATCGTTACATCATCACCCGGGGGAGAGTCCGAAAAAGGGTCCTAATCGTGCTGATTGCGTCCGTGTTGCGTGCCACGATCCGCATAGGGGTGGATTATGATTCGCTGGATTCGCCTTCTCATCCACTGTCCGCTTCTGCCCGTCGAAAAGGACAACGAGCGTGTGTGACTGTAACATTTTATTTATCTTTCGATTACAATTACGAGGCCGGCACGGGTTTTTGCGAGTGCAGGGCGATGTTACACCGTGTCGTGAACATGATTTCTGACGTAGCGGTGTAATCTTGAGGACAGGGCGACAAATTTCAGTAGGGTCGGTTGAATCCCTCCGGTGAAGGATAATAATTTCACAAAAATGGCTTCTGCTACGGATAGCACGAGCGTGCAATCGACACGAGTGAATCTTCCCTTACCGCTGGGTGTAAATTGATAAATTATGTCATCTCAAATGATCGAAAGCAGCTAGCGTCCGCGGCGGAACGGATGTGCAGGGGAAAACAAAGCGAAAGGCAATGGAACATCTTTTTTTTTCTACCGCTGTTGACGGTGAAATGGGCGCGTGCATCGCAGTCGGATCCGTAACCGATCATTAACAGTTAAGTTTTTGTACAAACTATTTTTTTTTATTTACACAATTCTGTGCCAAGCTCTTCTTCTACCTTAATGTAGCTAGAACCTCCTTTGCCATTAATCACGATAGGATCGGTTGCGTTAGATGTAAGCAGTGTGATTTGTTGAACACAATCGTACTCCTAATTTTATCTCATTTTTACATTCAACAGCGATGTGCATCTCAATCGTTAAAGAGAAAGCCCATGCTGTTTGTGAAAATTCACCGATAAGCTTATTAACAAAGTTGTGCAATTGTCCGGCGGATAGTTCCTGACTGCATTTAACTAACTTTCGTAGCAGCGGGAGATGGTGTGGGTAACGACAATTGAATGGTGGTCACGAGTCGTCCCCGGTTTTATCAGCCCGGCCGTATCTCTTCTGATTTCGTGATTTCCTGACGGTGATAGGAGATTTAGTCATAAATTATAATTTCCCTCTCGTCGGCGGGGGAAAAGCACACGCGTACAGAATTGCTGTCCCTTTTTCCGAGAGCATTAGCGAACAAACGGTCTCTCTCTCTCTCTAGATTACTTTTTCTAAAACTAATTTTCCCCCATGTTCACATGAGGGGGCGGTTGGGCCGCCTAGGAAGGACATTCATTTGTGCGGACCGCACACTTATTGACATGTGATTTTCAACGGGCAATAGGTTAAGAGTGTGAGTGCTGGAGGAGGAGAGGAAGGACGAGGGAGTAAAAGGTCGGCAGGCCACCGTTGATGGTGGTGATGACCGAGAGATATTGAAAAGTGGGAAAACCCGCATCTGTTTTTGGAGTGTGCTGTTCATGGTGGCAGCAGTAGAAGCGGCCCGTCACTTGTCCCCTTTTGTAGTGATTATTGTGCTATTACGAATGCGTTTAAATTCAGCTACCGATGCGAGAGGAGGTGTTTGCAAATGCAATTGAGACACGACACGGGAGCGTAACTAACAGAGGTTTAGCTGAATGTTTTCATGTTGCTGGGCTGGGAACAAGCATTACAATTGTAAGTCTCAGATTGGGCGTAGAAGTTACACAGATGACGAGTGTTTTATTATTTAATGTTGTAAAAGAGGATCGTCACGGATTGTTTCACAAAGTTGCTTCCTTGGGGGAAAGAAAATTTGACCTTTAAATGGTTTAGAGCTTTTCCCTACATGGTGCCATATGGTTCGTTTCTAGAGACAAGGATAGGAAAAGACACTCAGGCCAAAATGTTTACCAGATGATGCACCTTTTTCCCACAGAATTATCCTTTGAACAATGAGGTGAAGTTCCAACAGAAGCTCCCCATAACCTTGAGCCACAAGTAGTGATGTCGTTCCCTTACCACGACAATGGTTTTATTGCTTTTCTTCCTCTCTGTACACCCTTTTTAACATACGCACTCTCCCCGGTTCGAGTACGGCACGACACATTGCGAATCTTTTCTCACAGTCTGGTCCTCCGAACCCTGGAACGATGTTTTTTTTACCAGCAACAGCCCGATTGCTTTCCTTTCTTTTATGTTGATTTTATTTTACAATTTTAAAAGCAAACAACGCACGGTTAATTGACTGGGTAAGAGAGTACGGCAGACTGCGAATGTGATTACGCAGTATATTAACGAGCGTCGGTGGTTCGACTTTAACCTGGCTCGTGTAATAAAACTTGTTTCGTTCCTCCTGCGGGATAGCCTTCCCTCTCCATTCCTTTGTTTCTTATCGTGAGCCGACGTTTCCATTCACACGTAAATCGTCACGTGGCGATAATGTAGACCTCCCGACTCTTCGGGAAACTAGATTTGTGATTTGTTGGCGAGTTTTATAATTTGAAGCATGTAAATGTTCCAAAGGTCCAAAGGTGTCCTTGTAGTCTAAAACACTCCACCCTTTGCTTTAGCCAAGAGTCCAGATTCGATGCGTAATGTCCAACACACGAAAAACCGTTGCTCGTGCGCACGTTTGACTTTTCCGCCACCGGAAAGGACCTTTATATGAGGGCCAGGGGCCAGACATTTCCATTATCTGGAAAGTCATCCACTCGGAACGCACTCCTGTGGTTGCGCTCGACGACCGTTGGTGATCACCGGATCACGCACACCTGAGCCCGGGAGGGGGCAAAATCAGATGCACGCTGTGTTGTTCGACTACATCCGGTGCTCCGGTAGAAATTAAGGGCAGCACGCGCCATTCGGTTCACTTCCGCTCACCGTAGGTTATGCACCGTGATGACGATGACGAAGGCAATGCTGACCTTATCTGTCATCGTTTGATTTATTCTGGACATCGTGTCGGCTGGCGTTAGGCAGTGTTTGGATTGCGTCCTTACGGGAGGAACACAAAAAACCACAAAGAGTCAAGGTGTCCTTTTTCAGAGGAGGGTATCAGTCCTCTGCAAGTCCTGATTCTTCTTTGAAGTTGTTAAAGCATCGTGTAGTGAGCGATTCGTTTGCGGTTTTATTGCATCCGAGAAATCGAGCTGGGATGTTATGAATGTGGCAACGAAAACGGCGTTTGCTGCAGGTTGCCCTACCGAAGGGTGCATACGAAATCCACACCTGTCAGAGTCCGTGATCCGTTGCAAAGTAGGAGAACCATTTACGGAAAAGCCGTTACCGATTAGAGAATTATATTTCAAAAAAGAACCATTTGAAGTAATTATTTGAAAAAATTGGCTCAAAACTATAAGAGCTTTATGACATTGTGGGAAGCTTTTTGATTGAAACCTTTGGAATTAGCAGTGACCGCAACTTCAAGTGCATCCAGAGACACCATATGGCACGAGACCTGGCATTGACCTATGCGTTCTCACAAACTTAACGCTTCCTTGCGCTGGATGCGTTATCGTTCATCCAACTTCAGAGTTTCCACCAGTACCTTACATCACAGAAAACAAAAATGGAAGAATCCTCAACGGTAGAGCGCACTACGTGGGAAATGCTTGCTTTCCAGTAAGTCACTGACGGAGCAACGGTCATCTACCTTGAAGGAGAAGAAAACTGTCGGTGCCATATGACGCTTTGCTGTTACGATCGCGCCCGCCTCGGTAGACTGGTGAAACTGTCGTAAGGGTGTCCTTTTCTTCCCCTCCCAGCACATTTGTTAAGGAAGGTTCTCTGTTCCCATCTGTTCGCGCTTGTGGTTCTCAAACTCACCTCTCAAGGTTGTTTGGTGCAGTATGGTTCTGCTGGATGTGGTTCCAATTGGAGGAGTTGCTATTTCTTTATGGATGAGTTGCGTGGGAAACTTCCGCAAAAGAGTAGCATTGGAGGGAAGATCTTTTATTGCAGCGATAAAAAGGAAGGAAGAAAACAGTTTAATAAGCGCAAGTAATGTTTTGATACATTATAGGATTGGGAATATTGAGTAAAACAGAAGTTTTAATTAAATTAAATGTCAATCAATCGATTTTAAGCGCACAGCAGTAATCGAACCAAGTTTTTAATCATTCAAACACCAAAATGGATAGAACTGGATCATCGAGGATAAAGCCCACTTCCATCGCGTACGTTAATTTTTCCGTTCCACTACGGAAGCAGCAATTATGAAGGCTCGTATGGAAATTCGATTCGATTTGAGCATTGCCTGTGAGTGGGCATTGCACTGGCTAGAAGGCCCTGGAAGAGCGAAAGAGCTGGTGCGACACGGCTACCCTTGTGGGGCTATTATCGTGTTGTCATATCGTGCGACACGTTATGATTGTGTGAGAGCGCCGGCCGAGATCGTACCGCGGGGCTCGAAACCAAAACAACTCCCAATCCAAACCGCCCTGTCCTAATGTGCGTGACATTCCCCGTGTGTGTTTGTGTATGCTTCCTTTTGTTCGTTGTCTCTTCCCCGAGTGCACCCATCCGAAGCACCTCCAACAGGGGGAAGACAGAAGAGCGAGACAAGGGGAGGGGCATGACAGGGGCTCGTTTTAAGGGAGCCTTCCCTCTCACGTGACGTGACTTATGAGTAGTCAGGTCCGATACGATTGACTGCGTGCAGGTCCTTGCTTGCCCGTGGTCCGTGGTTTATGCCGTCCATTTTAATCGTATGTGTGGCATATGTGACCGAGTGGGGGAGAAAGGATTTCACGAACGCGGAAGTAAGCTCTCCGTGTGTCAGTGTGTGTGTGTGTGAGGGGAAGGGGGAGTAGACGAACCAGGACGAGAAAACTTGCTTTGATGCGACGTCGGTTCCGGACAGTCCCGCAATTGGGTTTCAGGTGAAGACGTGTTCGGATGTTCTTTTGGAGAGCATTAGACAGTGAGTGTCTTCTTTGGTGCATCTTCACACATCTCAAGTCCACCAGTGTCGTGACATACAAGTGATCGGTGAAAGGTTAGGCATAGAAAAAGTGAACGTTTCAAAGCTTAAAGTGAGTATCATTTCAGAGCGTCTAGTGATCTTAAAGCTGTCCAAAGTGTGCTCCAACTCCAAGATCCAAGCGTGCTGACACGGGGTTCATTTGTTTCCCATTTTTTGTTGCAACTCCAGCGTGCCTTAGGATTTGCAAACTTTTCAGCACATTATCAGTGCGTGAATATGGTGTTGTCAAAGACATTTTGGGGTTTCAAGAATGAACGGCATGAACAAAACAAAAAACAATTAGTGCTCCATATAATCGATCCGTTTTCTCTCGAAAGATGTTTCCTGGGCAAAAGATTTCGACACCACACGGTTCACGCACGCCAGGTTCCTGGTGATCTTCAATTTCGACCCGTAGGGTGACGGGTGGCGTCGGTGGCCGCTTCAGGAATCGAAATGATTGATTACAGGCATCCGACCTGAGAGGCGATCTTTGTTTTTGGGATGTCGGGCCGCTCCTCTGCAGCCTGCACTTCTCCAACGTCTGGCATCTTCGAACGCTTGGTGGGGCTATCTCGGGTGGAGGTAACGTTTGCTCAACCTGTGCGCGCATGATGATGACCTCGGCGAAGACATCGCGGGGCTCGAACCATTCCGGTTGGAATGTGTGGCATAGATTAGTTTTTTTTTTCTGGGGGTTGCAGCTGTAATGTGGTCCAATCCTTGGAATTGGAAAGAGTGGAAAGGAGCGTTATGAAAACGGCCGCGGTACCGTTAGCGTCGTGGATGCTGCTGTTGCCGCTTCTGTCTCTGTGAAGTGATCTCACTTCGGGGCATATTTCGGTGCGCGGACTGACCGCCAGTGAATCTGGACACGAAACAATCTGGTCCGTTCGGCCGGCTGCCCATAAAGCCTCCACACGATCACCTTCAAAGGCTCAGGAGGTGGGGGTTTGGTGGTGGAGGTGAAAAAAGTGATTGATGCGATTCAGTCACCGGTTTGTATCAACAAAACTACTGCTTTTTTGCCCAGCTACCCAAACCGGGGAGAAGGAGAGAGAAACAAAACGAAAAGAATGCCTTTGAAGACTTTGACTGTTGTTTCTGTTCTCTTCACCCCTGCGAGGAGCGGTCCGGGTGTATATCATTGCTTCACATACCGTGAGTTGATCGATTATCTGTCTAGCGATCTTTTGGCCTCACCGAAACTAGCTTCCAATTTCTACCACGTATGGGCGCGCGCGCGCGCGTCTTCGAGATAGATTTTTAAAGGGGTGTAGCGCTTCTTTTTTTTGTTTGCTGCATCCCAGCCCGCGGCCACTGCAATGAATGGAAGAGGGTAGCGCAAAACGGATAGCCACCTGATACAGGTGGTCGCCTTGGGAAGGTGGTGTCCATTTTAGGGGCTCGAGAATCACATTTATCATTACCATAGCCAATACACAAGCTCAATGCAATTGTATCACCAGTTTAATTGTGCTGCTTGCCGGCACAATAGCATCCTTTCACCTTTCACACGTCCGCTGGTATGCTAATGAAGTTTCTTATTGTTCTTTCTTGGACTGGCCTCTCCCTTTAGGCGGTTCCCAGCACAGCGACAACTACGAGGACGAGTACAATACGTCGAACGATCTTGACTCTAGTCACAACAACAAGGAGCAGCACCAGCAGCCGCAGCGTCACAACAGTAGCAGCAGTAATAGCAGCGGTCGTAGCAGCAACGGCAGCAGCAGCAGCAACCGGGCGAACGGCCACGGTTCCCATCCGGCGGACGACAGTGGCAACGGCAGCGGCGACCCGCACCATCACGGCGAGGTCAAGGAGGAGGACGAGGACGAGCAGGGCATCGATGCGCGGTGTGTCGTCTGTGATCGACAGTGTCACGATATTGATCAGTGAGTAGCAGTAGTGTATATGGTAGCCCCGCCACAATTTATTATGTTTCCACTCTTCCACGCGGCTGTGGCGTAGCGTTTGGTTTGGGGTGGGTGTACTCCACAGCTCTGACCATCGGTTGGCGCAGGGCTAATGATCGTCCGGGTTAAAAGAAAACCAAATCGAATTACTCACCGAACGGAGTGTGGGAGAGATGATCGATCGGAGCTAGAAGCAAATATTTGTCAGAAAGCAAGGAGGAAATCAATTTTCCCCCGTTCGCCGCCCACTAGGCACGGCTCCCGCAGAAGTGACCTCCGCACTGCGTTGCGTTGAGTTTGTTTTAGCGAGTAATTAATCTTTAGCCGCGTGTGTGAGTGTCACTTTATTTACTCCAGCGGTCCGTTTTTTGTGCAAACAAATCCTCTAGCTGGAGGACCCTTGGCGCTAGCTGTTCCCTTCGATAGGGCGCCTGCTAGGGTCATCAGATTTCAGGATACAGCTGCAAAACAACGGCTCGGTTGAGCATTATGGTGCTGCTCCACCAAAGTTACCAAAGGCACCAAAGATGACGGGAGATGGCTTCGCCGTTGGGCCCGGCGGGTTTGAAATAATAAATTTGCGTCCACCTACGACTCAATTTGTTTTCTGTCTTCGGCTTGCGGATTGAAACAATGCACCTCGAGAGAGCTGTTGGCGTGTGCAGAACGGCTCGACAAGACGTGTGCGCGGAGATCGTCTAGGCGTTGCTAGCTGGGGTTCGGGCTCGTTGGCGGGATCTTGCCACGAGCGCCGGTGGTGGCGGTTTCAACCGTACATAAATCGTCTACAAATGAAATGATATATACCGAGCTGCATAAAATTATTGCCCCTTTCGCAGGTGAAACACTATCCAAACGCCGCACGGCACGGCAAGGGTGCGGAAGATGTGCGAAGCTCCTATTAGGTATGGAGCGAAGCATTTGAAGCTGTAAGGCGGTTAGTAGGTTTTAGCCGTTTGGCGCCATCGCAATTTAACGAACGCGCATAAACCAGTGATATAAACGACGTTCCTCACGTGCCAAAACGGCACCTCCCTTCCCTCCACCAGGCCATCGTTCGGTGTGGAATTTAATTTACGGCTTAAGGCTCTTCGTCGTACAGGGATCCTGCCACTCTTGCCAAGCAGCTTACTGTGTGGCGGCAGTTTAAGGAGATCGATTATCTCTCGGAATGCGGAACGCACCGTACTCGTCGCAGTCGTCGTCGGTGCGCACGCAACGCGCAAGTGGCAATCTGGGAAAACGAAAGTTGGGTGAGCTTTTCTCTGGGCTGTGTGTGTGTCACCCTGGACCGAAAGGGTGCCGCAAGCGGTTGGATGTCTTGGCTAGGAAATTAATTTCCTCGTGCATTGCAGCCCGACGTTTAATCAGTGCTATTAGCTCTAAATGGATTAAATCCAGAGCGGGATGTGTTTGTGTGTGAGGGTGCTGGTGATGAAGTTGAAAGGACCAAATGAAAATGTCGGCATTTTGATGGAACAGGGTTGAGGTTTTTTAGCTTGATGGCAGCTGAGTGCCGTTAGCGGTTCAGAGATCTTTGAGGAAAGACTTTCGACCTTTCTGTTTGTAGGGAGTTTTCCAATTGTTTGAAGGAACCAAACAGGGCGCCACCGTGCGATGTGTGGTGGAACCGTTTATTAGCAGAAAGTGTTCCATCTCCTTAATAAGCTCAAATTTTCATCAGTTTTCACCAAAATTGGGTGGATAAAGATTTTTAATCGATTAGATATAATCTGAGCATGCAACACTCTTTTCTCATCACATAAAGATGAGTACTGCGTTAAATATATCGATTATTGGATCCAGCAAAAATGAATTTCGACTACCACTCAACAGATGGCGCTAGAGTAAAACAAGATTACACTAGTGAATCATGCTTTCTCTCTTTCCTGGTTTAATGGTTTGCTCTTAATTGTGTCATTGAAAAGCAGTTTCTTTAGCTATACTTTCCCACCCCAACCTGTTTCAATTTTGACAACATCAGTGTTTCACAACAGTGTCATCTGTCATCCCTCCCGACATGATCCAGTTGTTGAGCCCCGTTTCGGGCAGTTATACCAAAGGCGCAGTGCGCGAATAGTTTGTCCAAAGCGAACAACATCTTCCCTTTCGCCTGCCCGCTCCAAAACCATGCTGAGCGTAAATTGAAATCTGTTTGTGTGAAAATTTTTATGTCAACCATAGCGCGATGCGCGATGTTTACATGGCAAACTGTCCCGGCATGAAAGGTGCTGTTTAGGTGCACGCGGTTAACCGTTTGTATCAGGTGGTGAAACACCGTCACTACTACTGGCACGAAAATGGGGGAAACGAAGGTAATAATTTATTTGGTTTGTAACAGATTCACGGCACGCAATAATAAGTGACTGATTTGGTGTATGAATAATTGACCACCGCGTGTACGGAGCGAGGAACGCTGTGTTTGTTGCCTTCGGTGACAGTCGGTGTTGATGGGAAAACCGGATGGAGTCCGAGTGTGTGTCGCGGTGTTGCAGGAAGTCGTGTCCTGGAGGCGCGATGATGTGCCGCTTGGTTCACGCGCAACAATGATGAAACGACCATGGGAGAATGAATATTGCAGCAGAGTGGTATTACTTTGCTGGGATTGCACTTTAATTACTGGCTGCCACAACTTCAAACGGGCTGGGGATGTGATTGAGAAATTGGAGCACATCGCAGAGACCTGATAAGAGATCTTAATTGAACTGAATAATGTGGCTAAATGCTTAGCTCACACTGTCGTCAGTTCGCTTTGGGTCGGGGTCACTGAAAGCTCTCTACTCAAAACATTCCCAAACTGACTCCAAAACAGACCCACATCGCTCGGAGGAATAGCCCACCGCAAGAAGGATCGGGAAAGTGACAGTGAAAAATGTCTTCATTTGTCCGCGAGCTGACGCCATTCCCGTCCAGAAACCGGTCAAAAAGGGAAGCCCTCACCACGCTTCGTGATCGATTGTCCGCAGGAGTCGTAACTGGGGCCGACCCGCAAACGGAAGTGACCGAAATGAATCGAAGAAATCAATCAACGCTCGTTGTGCTCCTGCTGGTAAAGGTGGGCTATGGGCTTTTGGTCTTTTGGAGTAGCCAGCAGAACGCACAGACACGCTTGTAATTACGGACGTGTCACTTTCGATCTCGATCGCGGAGAGCTGTAGATCTATGTAGACACCTTTTTATATCTCTATCTTTCGCTCACTGAGGCTCTTTCTCCCTCTTTTGGAGTTTCTGGCATTGGAGTTGGAGACGCTGGAGAGTTAACCTTTACGCGCAGGTCTCCGATCGAAGAGTCGGTTACTCGGTCAGGGCGGTTCATGGGGGTCGTCCATCGCTAATTACAATCAAGAGCTGTTCTCCTCTACACCCTCCCCTCTTGGAAGGTACTGGCGAAGTTTCGTCTAGTTTCCGCTTGACCGCGCTTATCGACCACCGATCGCTTTCGTACCGGGTCCTTCCCGGTGGCACGCGATTCTATGCCGAACATTATTATTACGACGTCGATGATGATTTTGTGGTTTCGAGGATCGTGCACGCTCTCCCGCTGGGATGGGTGGGCCCGGTTTTTCCTTCGGTTTGGGAGGATCGTGCGGGCACGCGCAAGCGCACGCGATTACTTTTTGTGCGCCACGGCACCAAGCGAACGCACCTCGATTAGGACGGGAAGAGGCTGCGCCCTGTCATCGGGGCGCCCTACTGTTTCGACCGGAGAAAGCACCTTATCTAGGCTACTTTATCTGGGCTTCGTGGTAGTGAGGGAACACTTTCTGCCGTTGGACGCAAGGCTGCCGTGAGGTTTTCGGTTGATTAAAAATGTGTCGATCGGCGTAGAGCAATTATAGCTTCACGAGAACGAGATTGGTTCGTCAGCCGTACTGATCTGTCGTCGAGCAAACAGCCCGATCGGTCAAATCCGTCTTCTTTCATTGCCTCGATTGACACCGATGTCTAATGTAGTTCGGGGCGAGACCTAGATGCTTTGTCATCCGCAGCAGACATTTACGAGAAAAAATGAAATACACCGAGCGCCACAGATCTTGATCTGCACCGGATGTGCATTGGCACAAAAGGCCACCTCTTTTCGGGAGGACCCATTGTTTAGGCTGCGCGCTAGATCTTAATGTCCGGGTAGTGGCGTTCGGCGTAGCCTCGTTCGCGCACCAGGGCCACGAGCGCACTGTTGACAGCACCCACCGCCTATCCTGCACAGACGTTTTGTGCAAATTATTCACGCCTCTAATTGTTCGCACGGGACGTTGCGGAGGGGCGGTTTCGTGTTGGCACACCGATCGACCCACACCGAACCGCGTGGAGGGATCCTCGTGCCGGCGATGCGAGGTGGCCAAAACGGTGACATTCAAGCGGCGCGATATCCAGAAGGATATCTGCTGTTGGGTCGCCCCCTTTGGGACGTCTTTTTCTAGACGTTGCTGGCGACGATCGTTGTTCCCTCGGGTCGTGATGAGTTATGTGACATTTTCATTAAACGCGTGCGCTCGCAACTTACCTCCGGACGGAGGCGAGGTTCGTCTTCTAGGGGGTCGAATATGACCACAGTTCGTGCGTGTAGGTGGGATTGGAGCTTGGGCTGGAGCGGTTCTTGTCTAGGCGACAGGCATCGTCTGGCGCGTTGTCGCGTGCCTTCGCTCGATCGTACCGTCCGCGATCATAACTTTTGCTGCGACACACAATAATGTGCACTGCGTATGTGTGTGTGTGTGTGTGTCGTGGTACTGGCTTGGTGTAGTTAGTTTTCTGTTGTTGTATATCTTCGCCCAAACAAATTATGTTTGGCCCTCCCGTGGAATGTTGCTGTGTTTTATGTCACGCGTGTCGTGTGTCATGCTAGAAACGTGGGAGACTGTTTGAAATTGAATATATTGGAACAATTTGAAGAGCTTTTTGTGCTTGTATTGCAGAAAAGTTTGAAATAGATGCTCACTTTAAATACTTTTGCAGAAATAAAGCAAGATTCATCAACTCAAATCAACATCTTCAGCCAATCGCCATCGCTAAAACCGGACAGAGAAAACGTTCGCTTGTTCTGCTTTGACAACGATAAGATCAACATGTTTAGAGCATTTCGGAGAACGAATGCCCACCTTCCCTCCGTCCCGAAACAGCCGGATGACATCTGGTGACAGTGTCATTGACATCCGGACAACCGGCAGACAGAAGGAGGACGAGTTTCGCGTTTCCTGTTTTCTGGGCCTCCGCACCGTCCCCTAAATCACGCCAGATCATCGAACTTCGGTACCGATGGGAACGAAGCTTTGGAAGTTGGCGAACGATTTCAGGGGTGTCGAGAGGATTTTCGTCTTCCACCTTCCACTGATCTCACCCGACCCCGAGCAGCTCAAAGAAGAGCCAGAGCAGATCCTAGACGAAATGTTTTGAGCCGCGAGATGTTGCGACCGATGTAGATTTGAATGAAGCGAGGTGTTCCGGCGGTGCCTTGGGTTTGCGCTGTGTGCGGAGGCGTAGGCAAATACACGTAAAGGCGAACAGTTTTGCGAACGTCAGGCGAATTCACCATGCCGATCAATCATTCCGGCCCCTGGTGCTGCTACACCAGTGCGCGGTAGGTAGAAGAAAGCGCACCGTGTCAAGATCGGGCTGATCTTGTTCTTCATTTCCGTCCGGCGGTTGCGTCCAGCGCAAAGCGAGCGTAGATTTCTAATCTGCTGTGCGGAGCTGGACGGACGGTCGCGAGCTACACGTCTCCGGGTTGCTCTGCGGTCTATCACTTTCACCTTCGAAACGAGGAGTTCGATTGATTCCCTTTGAATCCTAGCGAAGCTAAAGCGTAAAGGTGTTGCGTGTTTTCGTCGAAAAGAAGGAGTAACCGATCGGAGCTGGTCGATTTCCTTACGCTTTCTACAACAACATCCATCGAGATCATGAACCCAACATGAAGATGGTTGTTATCTGTTGGAGCAGTAAAAACAGCAAAGAGCATGTAGGAGGACACATCTAACAGCTATATTTACTCGTAGGCGTATGTGAGGATTTCTGGTGGGAAATAAAGTAATAAGAAATAAACCAAAACCATCTTCTTGCGATTAAAAGTTCATATGGAAACATGCTTGTAAAGGGTACGATAAGAGTCGTAACATCAGCGCCCACGACACATTGCTCAACACCCTCACCCCCGACCCCACCGATAATCGCTAAACGTGGTCAAATCACACCCTTTCAATCAACAATGCAGCTATCGCAACGTTGATGATGATGACGATGATGACATTAGGGTCGTCACTGTGCGCGACACGCTAAAAGCACCTGCCGTGTGAACATTCAATCGAAGGTAATCCTTTTTAATGATGGGAACCGGCACAGCCTGCCCGGTGTGGCGTCACTGTGCCATCCACTCAAACATAACAAACACTCAACGAAGTGTCCCTCGTTTCCCGACGGGGGCTGGTGGTGGACAGGCCGGATAGCATCGGTAAATTAAAATACTCTCTTCATTGTTTGGTGCGGGCTGTTTTCACTTGTTGTTTCAGTAGGTGAATCACAAACTAGCAACCGAGTCCTTCAGCGAGTCCTTTCGGGAGGGGACAGAGAGGGGCGGGGTGGGGTGTTGTTTTACTGATGAGGTACCGCCCGCAATTACCGGGTTGCCTCGTTTAGTGAATAATTAACAAATTTCTCTCTCTCTCTCCTTATCCCTCTGGCACAACATCAGTAAGTAATGAAGGCAAACACCACGCTAGAGAATTGATTTGGGGACGGAATGGAGACGCTTTTTCCCTTGATGAACTACTGTTCAATGATTCGGGCCTCACGAACTAATGTTGATGTTATGAAATTTACATATTATGTCGCTTTATAGACGAATGTTGATGGGTACGCAAATCAGGAATCTCCGTCGTGCCTATGCTTTCGGATGTGTGTACCTCAGGAAGGAGCGAAGGTTGGCATTTCCAGTACCGACACAGGCAAAGCTGACGGTTGTGGTGAAATCTGCCACCCACCTAAACACGACCCTTCCCCCCCCGCTATTTTGGGTGGGTGGATGGACAATGTGGTGTTTCCGCGCGGGCAACATAACGCGTTGAAATTTGTTCGACTTTGTTCCCCTTGTACCGCCTCTCCGATGTAGTGTGTGTGTGGTGTACTTCAAGGTTTTTTGTTTTTTCGATTCCTTCCCCGCCATGACGATGACGATGATGATGAGACTGAGAAATCGTGCGCTGGATTATTCATGAATGGGCTCGGAAGGTTTTCCCGCCCGTTCTAGGCGGACTCGCCAAGCGCGTTCAGATTCTGGGCGCACTGGATAGGGTAAATGGTGATTTATGCTGCCGCTTGCCATTATTCTATCCAGTGCGCGGCCCACGCACGGTGGCACAAGTCCTCCCGCACCAGCACCACCCCCTCCCCCTTTGACAGGCTTTTTGTCGGCTTGAATATTCATAATCACACGTCCCCGAGTCCCCGTTTCGTCGTATCTCCCGCATGCTGCTGCGGGTGTTCTTTTTGACTAATTTTTTGATGTCGTAACGATCCGCAATTTGAAGGAGAGAAGGGAGGGCTTTTGATTGAGCATAATAGAATTGAGCTTGAGTTTAATGTTTTTTAACCACCCTTCCCCGGCGTTTTCTTTCTTTCTTCCACTTCCAGGCTCGATGATCATCTCGTGATCTCGCACCATTACCCAAAGGACGCCTACAGGTGTGAGCTGTGTCCACGAGCGTACAGCTACAGACCGTCGCTGCTCCGTCACCGGGCGATCGTGCACGGCGAGCTACGGCGCTTTCCGTGCGAAAACTGTCCCAAGGTGAGTAGATGGCGCGTGGTCCCTCTATCTTGGTTTTTCTTTCTCTTGTTTCTTTTTCATTGAGCGCCCGCGAAGGTAACTGAAAAGAGCTCTGCTGTTGCTTTCCCTTACTAGCGTCCTTCTCTTGCCTTTCTGTTGAATCCTTTGAGCACATCTAACTCCTTACAAGTCCCTAACTCTCCCCCCTGCTCATACTCTAACCCCTTACTCTACGCAGAAGTGTACAGGAAGTGCACTTCTGGCTGTCCGAAAGTGTTGGCCGTACGTTTGTGTTGTTTTTTTTTTGTTGTGGTAGTTACGTGTCGTGTCGTGTTAAACCCATGCGATTGTGTACATTATTTCTTCTTCTAGAACGAAGATACCGATGCGAGCACAGCAACAACCCCCACCAACACTTCCTCACCGAGCGAACTATTCAGTTACCTTCTGCAAGCTCATGATAATAGGGTAAGCCAATTATGTTCATGCCTCTTTTCGCTACAACCTGCTGCTTCTGCGCAAACCTTTTTGACGCGACGAATTGTGTAAGTTCGTGCGCTGAAGTTCCCTCCGGGTCTTGCACGCCCAGGGATGCCCATCTGTTGGTTGGAAACGAATGCAAACAAACGGGAGAAATATGGTGAGCGCGCTCTCGGGACGACGGCTCGGTGAAGTGTGGCGTGCCCTACTTAACGAAAGGATTGGAATTGGAATGCAAGTCTTCCCCCCCCCCCTTTTAGGAAGATAAGCGTCGATTCGGGGTTAAATAATCGATATTGCAGAATCGAAACGCCATAACCCTGTCATCCTTTGTTGAGGAGGCAACCGAAGCTCCCCCCTTGCAAGCCAGTAATCAATGCGCTTGAGCAAACAAAACCTTTTGGCCCGTGCGCGAGGCGCTCCAATGTTTTCCTGTTTTGGCGATCGAGGAAATCGGAATCGAAATCGCTCGTGCCTGGCCGGCTGCTGGCCTCGCGGCCCTTCCTCACCACTCCGCTACGCCCGGGTCGGGTTTGATTTGAAACGAAGCGATTATTATGGGACCTGGTGTGGCTCGCCCCCGGAACGGCAGCCCGGCTTAATGCCCGCTGGAAGATCGATCAAACACTGCGGGCACAGTCGAAAGGGGTCGTCGGCACTTGAGCGGCTTGAGATTTCGTGCTTCGTGTTGATGTCTTTTGGTGGTGTGTGTGTTTTTTGGCCGAGGGGGGAAGCAAGGGTGGCGGTGTCCCGAGTGCCCGATCCAGTTGACGAAGATGGGGTAATCAATCATCGAAGCGCGAGCACTGCTTCTAATACACCTTTCTGCTGCTCGTCCGTGGTGGCATAGTTTTGGGAGAAAGACTTCGATTGAACTCGATAGATAAGCGCTCGTGACCTAAGGCTCTCCAACGGCACCTCCCCTCCCCCCCGGGGGTGGCAATATTATGGTCTAGAGCAACCGCACCTAGCCTCCCACGGGCACGGGAGGGAAACAGCGAGGATGTGTACTAGTGACGTGACGGAATTTGACAGTTGCCATCATGATCACGGATTATGCAACCGGTTCGGACTTATTAGCAAATGGTTCTTCGGACCGTTACGGGGTGGGTGTTGTGAAATTCACCTCCGAGTGCGATCGGTTCTCGAACCCGGTGGTAAAGGTGGGTCTCATTAATAATTATTAATGATTGCGAGTCGTTCGTTCTGGGAGGAATTGTAGGTATTGCAGGGAAGTGAACAACTATTTCCAACCCCCTGAACCCTGCCCTCTTCAGAAGCGAAGTGTAGCGAGGTGAGTCCGACAATGTTCGGGAGTTGGTGCCGTGCCCGGGATACCTGCGGTGAAGATGATGATAAAAATGGCTACAGCTCGGCTCTAGTGAACAAGATCACCAGCGGTGGAACCAATTTATTACACACTTCCACTTCCCTGTTTGCGCTTGTTTCCTTTGCCTTCGCTACATGCCGGGACGTCGTTGTCAAAAGGAGGGGTTACACACGTAGTTGTTATTGTTTCAGTGAGCGGGGAGAGTCTTATCAATTTTGTCTTCTAGTCGGGCAGCAAGAGCGACCACCTACAGTGGCAGTAATTTTTATCCCCCATTCATAACAAGGCGGGGGAATTCATGATTTGGAATAAAATTATGATTATAATCCCCTCGTGTTGGAGCTCGCAGGAACTCACAGAGCGCAAAGAGTCGCAAGATCGATCGATCGAGCACTGGATCATTCCTATAGAAGGGAGTTCAATTCAGCACCAACGATCACCATCGGCTGGGGAAACAATGGATTTCGAGCATCATAGAAGTACGATCGCAAGCGGGGTAATGACTTTGGCAGCACACATCCCGAAATGTTGTCGTCCAGGTGGGACCCAGAGCATAGAGGTTTATCGCCAATATGGATAATCCCGGTCATGCTTTCATTAGGCGCGGGAGTTTCATGCCGAAAGCGGGTTTCCCCTGCTGGGTAAAGTTGAATTAAAATACACCTCAGGGGCACGGGTGGGCGATAGACGAAAACCGTTTCTCCGGAAGCGATGCACAGCGATCGCTCCCTTCGCGTTCCCTTTTTATGTTCGCCCCCCAACAGGGATCATCGCCATCTAAGGCAAAAGGGTGGTTGCCGATGGTAGCGACGATCTACTTCCACTATGTACTCCAACACCGGGTGCGGCAGACTTTGGCGAGTTATTTTTCGTTCTGCTCGTTATCGTCGTTACCCAACTCCTTACCGAGCGTTGTCCCAATGTGCATATGCAAAAAAAAAAAAAAACAGTACAACAGAAACATAAACAATCGTACGCTCAAAAACGCAAATAGGTAACGCTGTTTGTGTAACTCTCGCCCTTAACGGCTTGCTTTCCATTTGTGGCGTGCACGTGAGCACACTCAGATAGTGCACCAAACTTCCGCGTTTAGGTGTGCGCAAAGCACAATTGCAAACCACAAAAAATGGAATTTTCTCGTGAGCTGAAGCTAAAAAAATCGTTTACCTAGGGCGTTGGAAGTTGATTAGAGAGTCATCAAGATCTCTAGGGAGTCCACAGTTAGGGGAAATAGAGCGTAATTCAGAGGCAAAATCTTCTGTTGAATTCTCGAAGAAGCTTACATTTTAATTTTTGGTTAAATGCTTTTTAATCGGAAGAAATGAATGAATAATTTCACACTTCTGTTGAAAAATCATAAAATGATGTAATTAAGTTGAATGAATATTAAAAAAAACTTTAAATAATTTCAACTAGCAGTCGCAATAAGCAATATTAAAGCCAGTCTTATTCTATACAGGTGCCATCTACTGGTAGCTAGCGGAAGCTGTGATCACACTTTTGGGACTAACACCCGATTATTGATGTATTTAGTCGCTTTTTAAGGATCAAAAAGGTTACATCATATGAATAATTTGTCAATTTATCGAATTTGTTTTTTTTTAATAGACAGGATCGGTGACAAACTATAAAAAAAACACATTTTTAGTGCAGAATGGTTTTGCTATTTGTTTAAAGATGGCACCAATGTGCATCAAGATTACTCATCAGAATATACGACGTCTATCCAGGCGTTTATGCTAGTTGATTACGTCTCATGTACCATGACTTTGATATTAAAAAAGGTGTCTATAACAATATCTCTTAAGCATCAGTGATCACAAGTTACACAACCGATGCCTTCGGTTACTCCTTCCGCTTGCATCAACGCAAATAATAGGCAAATCGAGAATCTATCGATTGATTAAGATACATCGAATCTAACCAGCATCGTTGCTAACATAGTGCTGCGGTCAGCACTAAAGCTTGAGCATCGGGAGCTTGCGTGCAGTCGGGCCGGCAAAACCTCGGTAGCCTTCCTACTGCCGTGTAACACGCACCGCTCCGGTCCCATCACATGGCTCCCGATTGATCAACAACCGGCGGAAAGTGACAGCACGGAACAGAAGCTAAAAGCAGGCGCCGCTACTAGCAGCAGGCACAGGGACTTCTAGCCAGTGTTTGATTGGATTGTTTCGTTTTCGCGGTTGCCCAGTTACGTGCTGCGACTGTGACTGACGTCGAGGGTTTAGCTCTGTGTGTGTGTGTGTGGATAAGAAATCCCTAAGCCGACCCTTCGGGGGAGGTGGCGGGAGGGAAGTTTAAAGACAAACAAAAAACGCATAGACATTCATGTTGTATTGTATCACCGCGCTCCACAGTGTCGCTCTGTCTCTGTGGTTCATCGTGCGGTAACCGCAAAGCACGCAGAGAGTGTGATCACTAAATAGACATTTCCAATCTAATCATTTTGATTTATTTCTATCGGGCTAGTGGGTGTGCAATAGAGACAAGCAGTGTGAGAGAAAGAGGGGGAGAGAGAGAGAGAGAGGGTAAAAAATGGACGGCCGGTGACTGTTTTTCGCGGTTAGTTACGCAGTTCTCCACTCCCGTCAGCTTCTGGTACGGGAACTGTCAAAAGCGGAGTGCTGTCCCGAGGGCTACCAACGCTCTGCTCACTAAATATGTGTCTCAACTATCAGATGGGAAAAAAAGGCACACTCACACACAGAGGCATACCGCTGGGCACGGTATGGGGTCCCGCAGTCCAGTCCAGGGACTGCCAAATCTGACAGCTGATTTTGCTAATCACATTTATTCTTCGCCGCCATGATTTGAAAGCCAGTCGGTCACGCGGGGGAGAAGTTTGATTCAATGATTTCAACAGTGCCACCGTCCACCGTATTTTGAAGCCGATTCCTTTCTCCTTCCGAGCTTGTAGCGGGTGTCCGATTACGGGTGAGTGCGTTTTTATTTCGGGGGCTCCGTGCACAGGCCTTAAGACGATTTGATTCGCGTGTATTAGGTTGGAGAAGTGTGCACGCTGGCGAGATTGCGATCGCGCACAGCGTGAGGCGTAGTGTGCCCTATCGGCAAGGCGTTCCTGGAAAATAGGATCTAATAATTGGTCGTTTTGCCATTCCAATTAAGCGGGAGGATGCAGTGCGTCTTACTCTGCTCGTTGAACAAGTTACAAAAATCAATAACTCACAGCGTCCTGAATTGAAAAACAGGCCACGCCGCGTCGGTGACATCATGAAGTTTGCGGGGAGCGTGGCGTAACTTTCATTGATGCCAGTTCTGCTCCTCCAAATCAATCCTCCTGCTCTGGGCATTGGGAGGAGTAAGTTTTGCTTTCGTTTCGAGCTGTTATGAAGGCCTTAAAGGAGGCGGTTACTCGCACAAAAGCTCCCGCCAAGATCACAATCGGCAAAACCATCGTCACGAACTGTCAATCTTGATTAGAATGAGCGGACGAGATATAGCTGAACTGGGCGGTGGACTAGTAATAGGCAAAGGAAAGGGTCTGTGATTGCAAACTGTATAACGAGCCGCTTGAAAGGGCCGTTGCTAGACCGTTGGCTATGCGACGGCAAGTGTATGAGGTGCCCTTTACGGGATGCATTTAATCAAAAGAATTTTAATATCAATTTCTGTTCCAATAATTAAACTGAAAGCAAAAAGAAAAAGGGCGCTTAATCGGTTTTGGGGCGTAACATGTGTTTCTTGGCATCCAAACTAATCACTTTCCCTTCCCGTTCTTCTCCTCGTTTCAGGTTTTTACCGATCCGTCTAACCTTCAGCGCCACATCCGGACGCACCACGTGGGAGCCCGCAGTCACGCGTGCCCAGAGTGTGGCAAGACGTTTGCCACCTCGTCCGGTCTGAAGCAGCACACGCACATCCACTCGTCGGTGAAGCCGTTCCAGTGCGAGGTGTGCTTCAAGTCGTACACCCAGTTCTCGAACCTCTGCCGGCACCGGCGCATGCACGCCAACTGCCAGGTGCAGATCAAGTGCAACAAGTGTGGCGATAGCTTCAGCACTACCACGTCCCTGTCGAAGCACAAGCGCTTCTGTGACTCAACGGCTGTTACGCGTGGTGGTTCACTCCATCCAGGAGCTCATCCGTCGCAGTTACGCCATCCACACGACCCATATCCACACGCTGCACGGTCACTTTCGGGCGCCGGTCAGCAAGCAACTCCCGGTGGTAACGCGGGAGCATCAGCAGCAGCTGCTGCGGCAGGTCCCCTACACTCGCTACCACCCGGCATGGCAACGCCACCGAACCCATTTCTGATGTTTCCGGGCGCACCGTTCTTTGCGCCCGGCTTTCGCGGCTATCCCCCTATTTTCCCACCCGCTCCCGGGCAGGTTCCACAGTTTCCGCTGTCCTTCTTTCCGAAGCCGACCGCACCGGGACCGCTCGCGGAGCAGGAACGAAGAACACCCTCGCCAGCATCGCGGCATCTCAGTCTGCTCGAAAGCTACGGCCAGCAGTCCATGAAGATCTCTCCGCCGACCGGTGAGGAGGCGACGAACCATCTGCGGCCCTCCCCAGCACGTCCCATTCCGGTTAGCTTCAACTCGGCGGTTGCACTGCTTTCGGGATCTCCCGGACCGTTGATGGGCGGCAGTAGCCAATGCCCGGCAACGGAACCGATGCCTGAACGCACCGCCACCAACAACAATCACATCAAGGAGAACAACAATCACAACCAAACGAATGGCACCAGTTCCTACGGTGGACAGCAGCAGCAGCAGCAGAGAAGATCTTCTTCCACCACGGTGAAGGAGGAGTTGAACCGTGAGTCTTCGGATGCGGAGGACGGTGATGGCGGAGTCGCTTCGATTCGGGTGAAAAATTTCTCGTCTCGGGCAAAGAGTGCGTCGGGAGAGCCTAGCAAATCACCGGCTCTGTCAGAGGACAGAGGACAATCCCATCGTCGAAGAAGTCGTCCAGTGGAGGAGGGTGATACGTCTGAATCGGAGGAGTTCGTTTCTGAGACCAAAAAGGTAAGGTTTAAATCGTTATGATGCTGAAGAATTTCTAACGTGCTCTGTTTCCCTTTCCGTAGGCAAAGAAGGACGGCGATACTTCTGGTGGCACAGAGCAACCATTAGACCTTAGCCTTTCCAAGAAGTCAAAAAACGACAATGAAGAAGATGTGGACGATGAAAAGGACGCTACGGAAGAGATGGAAAATCGGAGCACCAACCGAAGCCCTACTCCGATAGAAGTGGCAAGCCCAAGATCAACTCCAACACCGTCGGCTCCAACGCCCAATTCCTCGGACGTAACACACCACGATCTATCCCTGAGAACGCGAGCCCGTAACAATACAGGATCTTCAATCTCCCCTAAGGCGGCTTCTGCATCTCCACTGGCAGATGCGTTCACCCTTCCCAGTCCCTCTCCATCCCTCTCTCCACGCCCTTCCCCGTCACCTTCATCACCGGGAGGCGTCGCAGGAGCTGGAGCACATCATCAACCGATCTCCTACCCACGACCAATCTATCCACTGCTCCTCGAAGCGATGTACCACCGTGGCCCTGGAGGGATGGGTGGCTTTCAGCGTCCCGCCTTCAACTTTCTCGACTCACTGGAATCGAACCTAGATCTGCTCAAGCGTAGCCGTCAGTATATGCCCTCGAAAGCGTTCCACCAGGCGGCCATGATGCCACCGGGCTTCGGCGTTGGAGGTGCCGGACCGGGAGGAGTTCCCGGTGCTGCCGGAGGACCCGTGCCGGCTGGGAAGGTGAAGGATCGCTACTCGTGCAAGTACTGCGGCAAGGTGTTCCCGCGCTCGGCCAACCTGACGCGCCATCTGCGCACGCACACCGGCGAACAGCCGTACAAGTGTCGGTACTGCGAGCGGTCCTTCAGCATCTCGAGCAACCTGCAGCGGCACGTCCGCAACATCCACAACAAGGAGCGCCCGTTCAAGTGTCATCTGTGCGAGCGTTGCTTCGGTCAGCAGACGAACCTGGACCGACATCTGAAGAAGCACGATGCGGATGCGGCCGGGCTGGTGCTGGGTGACTCTCCTTCCTCTAACGAAGCGGAACGCGGGGAGGATGTGTTCTTTGACGAGATCCGCTCGTTTATGGGCAAAGTTACGTACTCGGGTCCGAGTTCTTTATTGACTCCTGGAGCGGGTCTGGCCAGAGCTTCGGAAGCTGAGGCGGGACTGAAGGTTGATGGCGATGATGGTGAGGGCAGTGTTTCCGGGAGACGTCGCTATGCGACACCACTCGATGTGACGGGCGGAGAGGACGAAGAGGAGGAAGATGATGAGGACGAGGAGGAGGACGCAGCGAGCTGTGACGGAGAGAGTGATCTGATCAACATCGATTCCGACAAGGATACGATCAACAACAATGACACGATCGAGGTGTCCACATAGAAGGGGAAGTAGAACCCCTGACGCACAAACGCATGTAAATAGGGCTTTGGTGGGGTCGGGGAATCATTTAGAAAGTTGCTTTAACATTGTCGCACAAGCAAGCGAAAGAAAAGGAGTAAGGATAATTCAAGAATAATCAAACACTAGAAATACGACATGGTGATGCTGAATGGAGGAGTCATATGGGCTACATGTTCTAGGCTAGAATTTATCTGAAAGATGTTGAAAGGATGAGCGGTTTCGTTTCACACCTTGCGATATGCGATCTTCAAATAAGGCTTGTCCAGTTACTAGTTTTAGTTTGTCGATGTTTGTAAGTTAACTCTTCGAAATGGAAGCTACAGTTGAACCAAAAAACACAAAGGAAGCTACACCAAAATGGCAGTTGCTATGGAATAAGCTGTAGGAAAGAGGTCAAAGCTGCCCCTGATCTGTTTGGACCGGAGGCAAAGGAGTAATTTATTTCTGCCCTATGTTACGAGCTTATTGGTTTTTACGCGAAAACGAATAAATGTAGGATAAAGACAACATTAAACAAACAAAAAAATCTGTGAATATCTAACTAATCGGTAAACCGTTAAGGACAGGTAGGGTAATGCTAGTTTATGTTTTGTTTTTCCTTTAGGTTAACTCCAGGGTAATTATTTCGCACGAATAGGAACTGATTGAAATGATTTCGTTTTTTTCTGAGGCAAATTAGTTAAAATTAGAGCAATTCTTGTTCCATTTAATAAAAACTAACTAAAAGGGTACACAAGGCACATGATGATGATACACGCAACTCTCCAGTAAACACAAGCTAACCGGTAAGCAGTAAAGGCAAATTGTTAGTTAGTTTTAAATTCTTCTGTAATAAAGTAAAGTCACACTGATAATCTTAAGTCATTCGCTTCGCCACAACGGGCACGGGAAGTAAGGTTTTTGAATACTGTTTTTTGTCCTTTGTCTGCTCACACTCTCACAGTATGTGCATCGTGTGGTATCACAAAACAGTCACAAATAACTAAAAACATGGAAAAACAATTTGTAAAAAGTAGCAGCAAACGGGAAAATAAAGTTAAAAAAAATAATCAAAGGCGATTTAACAAGGCTGGTAAGAGATGCTTAAAGTAAAGAGGAAATTCTTTCCACCTCTCCTACCCAAGCAACGGATACCATTCACCGCGATCATTGTCAAACATTGTTTTTCTCCTCTTTCAAAATGTACCATATTATAGGCAAGAAAAAAAACCCTTTCACCTAACACTATCTGAATAAAAGCGAAAACTCACGTTATGTACGAAATGCGTTTTGTCTTAGAGTGTTTGATCTTATTATGAACTGTGAAGCTTCCCTTGTAACAGCAGAAATTGAGCATTTTGCTTAAAGTTTGCTCGTTGAGCGTCCTTCGTGTATAACACTGAAGTCTTGTCACTGAAAATGCTTTGAGTGTGTCTTGTTTTACCGCTGCTACTTTTGAAATGTGAAGCCATCCACCAGGTGACACCTGATACTCAGCCTGTCCGCGTAATTGGTTTCTCTTCGCACACACTGTCAGCGGCGGTGGTAATTGCACTGTACCGATCGCCCAATCCCTTGTCGGCACCCTTTGGTCTGGTGGAAGTCGAGCAAAAGCCGCTTGTTTAGCGGCTTGATGATAACGATCGCAGCGCATCGAGAAGGGGAGACACTATAAAACCTCAAACCTTGTCGTCCGGTGGCAGTATTGTGCAATTGATTAATTATTGACACTACGGGGCAGGCGGAAGACGGTACATGATGGAGGTGTTATTTTTGTGGACCGTCGCTTTGGGGTGATGATGATGATAGGAATGAATTAATGGCAGCTGGAATGGTAGTATGCTTCTAGCTTAATGGCACATTACAACACGTACACATGTGCGCTATCCTCCTGTTCCAAAAACGTCCACAATCAGCATACGCATTGCGAATCGTTCAAATCGGTTCGAAAATGTGTTTTTGATTGAATCCAATCAACATGGCTCAACACGCCGATTCGATTGCATTGGCGACTACTGTTGCTTTCCTGCGTCAGACAAAAGACTCCAACGCAACGATAAGCGACGAACCCGAGACGCGGCTTGAACGCTGAGCTCCAGCACGGAGGGGGGAGGGTAAGGTGAACAGAAAAAATGTTGCAAATAAAAGTAAACAACATAACACCCCGAAAAAGGTTTTTAAAACAAAACGACTCTCGCATAGCACGAGAGCGCTCACATTCCGGCGGTGGTTTTTGTGAAAGATATGGCACAATTAAGGGAAAGTCTCCGTCCCCTGGCGGCTGTCACACCGCCACGCATGAAGAATCGAGCCCGAAACCAGCAGCTCCAGAGCCCCAGAGTTCCGGTACGGTTAAATTGTGCTTTCAGCCCGTTAAACGGTTCGGCCAGACTGATTCCATTTTCGCTCTTATGCCCATCATCATCAGCAGTAGCAGCAACGTTCGTCTTGAAACCATTTTCCGGTGTTTCACCTCGTTTCGGATGCATTTGCACTGCGTTTTGGCGGGCCGTACGATCGGGGACCGGTGTTGCACTGCTGCACTGATGACACCATAAAGTAGCCTAATTCATTGGGCCGGCTCATCGTGCCCGGTTGCGTCTGGCCAGTTGGCGGCCGCTGCTGGCCCGTTGCTCAGTTATCACTGAGGCCGGTGGCGGAGTTTGCATCACCCGGTAGCACACGCGGGTGCAAGATTAAGCGTATAAAGAAAGGATTTTGTCTCCGTGCGCCGAGAAGTGGCCGTCAATCAGCGAACGATCACTGTTTTGCGAAGGGGGTGCCATTTTTGAGCTGATGCTGACGATGATGATGATGATGATGATGATGATGGCTGGCACATTAAATCTGCGATCATCTGGATCAGTGCGGCGTCCGGAGGCAAATCTTATTTAAAAGCGTTGGCATGTACGCCGTTCGGCGTTGACCAGCCGCTAACGCTGTTACGTTCCTGCAGGAGCGATTATTTATCGCAAAGTTGTTGGTATGCAGGTTTCGCTAGCAGGAAGGAAGATGATCAGCTTACCGTGCTTTGATTCATCCAGCAATTAGTGGATTATCGCGAAGGTTGAACATTTTTAAAATGTTGTACAAGGAAATGTCTTAAAAATCCTCAGCAAAATTTGTTTTTTTTGTGAAAGTGTTAATTTGAATTTCAACAAAAGCTTAAAGCTAAAATTAATGCAACATTTAATTCCATCCAATGTACTCCGGCAGCGAAATACTGTACTGTTAATCCCTTTAATCGAAGAAAACAAACCCCTGGCGGCAATCTTGACCTGGCAATCTTCTCCCTGCATTGTTTTCCACCGGCGATGACTTTCACAACACAGATGGAATGCACCCGTCCGCCTTCCACACACAAAGCCCCTGCGGACGGCAAAACGGATCGTGCACTGCCCACGGACACGGTCGGGGACGGCCCTGCTATTGAGGACAGGGCAGTTAAGCGAAGGGACCGCTGCTACTGTTACAAATAAAACAAACATAACCGGGAGCGGATGGCTCGTTTGAAATGGTAAAGAAATGGAGCAGCCGCCTGCCCAAGCCATTTGCCAAGCCTCGATGGGAACGGGGGGGAGTGGTGGGAGTGCCTCTAAATGAGCGTTTCGTGAAGCTCCAATCAGTGGTGCGCTTGAGGGAGGAACGATGAAGAATAAGGCTGTAGAGATGCATTTTTTGTGAATTATTTAAAGCAGGACTTTATTTTAGTTATTCAAACTCCATCCTTTTCCTTATCATAGTTTGCATCTTTCATTCATTTCTACCTCTCATCTGAAGGCGTATCCACCTCCACCAGCAGTATCGTGACCATGCAAAAGTCAGTCAACTTCTTCCTCAACTGAGCAAAAAAAACCGACTCAACTTCCATTCCCATTTTGATTTTTTTCGTTTTATTTCATTTGTTTGTCGTCCAAAATTTGCCAAACATTCTCCATCCACCCACCGGATTTGATGGATTTCATCCGGACGTGGCGCACTATCGCGGAAGGTGTATCTTGCCATTTTGTCTATGATTTATGATTTCACTCAAGCGATCCCATCCACCCTCCGGGGGCTTGGATTCGTCCCGGGGCCGGAGCGACAAGGGTGAGCATTAATTTAAAAAAGTTTGGTATCTAGTGTGCTGTCCGCGGTACACAGGATTCAAATTTTCGTACCATTTTTTCTTTCGCTATGATGTAGCAGTTTTTTTTGTGTGTGTTATATTTAGCTACCTTGCCTTCATCCCACTGGGTGGGTGGTCTACCTTTCGAGATAATAGAGCGGAGAAGTTGAGGGGGAAAAAGACGCACAATTTTCGGTATTCCTTTTTTTCTGTTTCCTCGCTTCGCTTACCATAATCGAAAATGCTCACCCCCTGAAGGTGACATCTAAAACGGATCCCGCAACGAAGGAAGCTTCACACCCGTGAGTCATCGCTCGATAGCGAAAAAAAAGGTGTGTGCTGCTACCAACAAATGCAGCAGCAGGACGGCTCGGAAGACGGTAGTACCAGGTATCTGCCCGGCCCCTGTAGGGGATTAACGTTTAATCCGCGAGCTTCTTGAATTGGTTTTGGGGCTGCTCGGTTTTTTTTTTTGCATTTTAATTCACTGCCAAAAGCAGGTGATCCATCATTGGGGAGGATGTTTTTTGTTGAATTAAGCATACAATACGGCTTTAAGATAAGCAGTTGAGTGGAGGGAGCGTCCAAAAAAGGAAAGAAGATGAGCTTTGGGAGCGATTTTTTTCATCTCGCTCGCAGCCCAATCTTGTGTCTTCAATCAGCGTTCGACCTGCTTGACATTTATGGGATGTAAATGCATTGTAGCTGCAATCAGTTTTGGGGTTCGTTTGGAGGAAGTTGAAGCGGAATCGAAAGTCAAGCGTGCCAATGTTTCTTTTTGTTTGAAATAAGTTAAGTTAAAGGGTTAAAATTATGAATTGAGATGCAATTTTGATCACACATAAATCACGTTTTAGAAGCAATACTCCTGACGATTGGCTTTTAACACGAGACTTTTGTCTTTCTACTAGACAGGAAGAGGATCTTAAGCACGCAAAATGCGATACTCGAAATGGGAGATTTTCGGATGCCTTTTTCGCCCTTTTTAGGTACATCACATGCTAAAGGTATCAGATTCACATCGGTTTCTACCTGAAAATGTCGGATGGAATTTTACCGAGCGCAGCCAACGGTTCGTCTTCTTTCTTGAAATTGCAATGAACCAAAAATAAAACGATCAGTCAAAAATAAAATACAACAAGCCGGGGGGAAAGCCACAATGTCATGTTGTACACGCTTTGTTCCCAGCTCCCAAGCAACACCGAGTCCAGTCATTGACGTAAGTATAGGTTTATGGGTTCGCTTTTAGCACCCAAAACAGCCCGACTGGATGCCGGGTGGAAAATTAAGTTATTTGCAGGACGAGCCAAAAGACACTCACACACACGAGTCCATGTTGCAAATTTGCGATGCATCTGTGCCGACGGCGACAAAGCGACAGCGGTTGGGGTTTTTGGGAAGGGCGGGGGCGCATTTCTCTCCCTACGGGAATGTCTTTTGGCGTGACCGGTGGGATGAGGGCAGCTTAAGCGCTTCCGTCGGTAATCGGTAATGACGATAATTGATTATGCGTTGCGTTTATTCTCCAATTTACAACCGTTGTCCGATGGTGAACCGGGTAGCCTTTAACCTTTTTTCTCGGCGGTGGACAGTGGTCGGTATTTGCACAAAGTGCGCATGCAATTGTTTTCGCCGTGCTGTTTTAAACCGGGGAAGATTCATGTCTCCCACCGAAAAGAGATTTACTGCATCGGACGAAAGGATGATCGTGACCACGACGGGCGTACATTATTTTAAATAAAATAAAGTATTTTCAAGCCTTTCTGTGCCTCTGCTTACTGATTGGTGGCACTTAAAAAGTCACTTCAGACATCATTAACACGTGCGAAGGAAAACCATTCATTTTTTCGGACGATTAACTCCACACCAAAACCATCGCCTTTTCTCAATCGCTTCAGATCGTTTTTATCCTTATATGAGCGTAAGCGGCACCATTGCACCGAAAAAATGGAGGCTTCTCCAGGCGTCGATTGGTAACATCATCATCTCATGACGGCATATTTTGACACAAAACCGAACCGGGCTTTATCGTTGCCAGCAGCAGCAGCAGGAGGAGGAAAAACATGGTACGCCCGCCCGAATGTAAACATCGGCGGGCCATTAATTTGAGTAATTATAGCACGTCACGGGCACATAATTCAGGCGGCCAAGTACCGGCAACACTGCACCCCCTTCGTCACCCATCCCCTCCCCTCTCCCCAAAACAGGGGGATGAGCAGGAAGCGCATGTTCGTAATCATGCAATGATGATTTTCGCACACCGTATATACACGGCTTTTGCGGCCGCGCCTGATAAGATATGCGGCCGCTGCCAAAGTTCCATTTTTCTCTACACTTTTAACCCTCACCGTGATCACCCTTACACTCCCTTCTGACCCCTGGAGCTCCACCTTATTTGCGTAACTAATCAAAAGCCGGGGTGGGAGAAAGTGCACGATCGATGTCGTCCGCCTTTTTGGCTCCGGGGCACGCACACGAAACACACCGCAAGAACACGGCTTGAAACAATTGCAACCAAGGATGAACCTCCCCAATTTCTGATCCCCCCTCCCTTCCGTGATTAAGTGTAACCGAGTTGCGATCGGAGGGATGCACCCGTAATTTCGGAACCCGCGAAATTAAACACGCCCGTTGACGGGGCCGCGTGTCCAACCGGGCGCGGCGGTGCATCGCGTTTAATAAAGTCATTATCTTGGGTGTGCTGTTTGGTGGCAGGCAAAGAAAGCGTCTTCATCTTAATGCATTTTAAATGACGTATCACGCACCAGTGTTACTGGCTGCTTTGCAATGAGAATGAGGATGCTCCTGCAAGGATGCAGCAAAAGGTCATGCCGCTGGAAGGGTGGAGGAAAGGTAGGGAGTCTGCACGGCATCCGGATGCAGTTGTTTGCGCAGTGGCTTATCACATCGAAGGAGGGCAGGGTATGACATTAATGTAGGCCGGGTTGCATCTTCGTAGGCTTTGGTAGGCATGCAAGGGAGTTGAGGACGGTAAGACGCACGAATGTTTGAGCGTGTCTGCACGACACGCATTTTGTTGAAAAGTAATTTAAACTGACTTTATAACTCAATTGCAGTTGAAACACATTATAAAGAATCGTATGTAGAAGGAAAACAAAATCATGAAGGACGAGAGAATTTATTTTAATTTTACAAAATGATTGTAGCAACAGAGGGCAATGTGCAGATACAATGTAAGAAATATCTTACAAAAAAACAATTTATCAACGATACGTAAATAAAGCTTGTAAACGTAAATGTCTTGAGAAACCGAGTTGAATAAATATTGAAACTTAATATTGTATCCTGTTACCTTATTTATACTCGATACTGAATCTGCATTATAATTCTTTGAAATATTTTGCATATTTATTTCTACAAAATTCAAATTGAAATCCTCCACTCAAGGAAAAAAAAACGACAGTTGCTACATGGTGCGATGGAAAAGGTTAAAGCAATAAGCAAAATCAAAATATTGTTCTGCACCGCTTGTGACGCTTGTTTCAAGCTATCCAAAAAAAACAAATCAGAAAAAATATAACAGAGCCTTACTTCGCCACGCTTTCTGTTTACGATTATGTTACAGCACGCGGTTGCGCACGGTGCATTTTACGTAGGAGTTGAACAATGTGATCTATGAGCTTATTTCGCCAGGTAAATATCGCCTCCCGCAAGATGGCGAGACCGCAAAGAAGAAGAAAAAAAATGCTTCAGAAAAAAAAATTGAACCCACCGTAAACGATGTCGCAAAAGTTTCGCTCCAAAGCTGCGATTGCATTTTAATTGGATTATTGGAAGGTGTATGCAAATGTGCATCGATCCGGATCGATTCGCCAACCGTGCGCTTACTCCGACCACCCGATCCCTCGCAGCAAAACCGTTGCTCCCGCAAGCGAATGCAGATGAAGCGTTGCACCGGTTACATCACACGGATCCATTGCATTTCGAGCCAGCCGCGGGGGAGGGTAGGTTTGGGCGCACAAAATGCGATCGTAACTGGGGAGGGTCTCCCGCGTCACGCGGTCTCCCCTTCGTTGTGTGTGTTTGCGTGATGGTTATCGCGAAAGGGATGTGGGTAAACTTTGTCGCCAAATAATTAGCCCCGGGGACACATTTTCGCTTTCGATCTGCGCCGCGTTCGCCAGCGACCGCATTGAAGCGTTTGTGCAGCGGAGGGACAGGGCGCTAATGAAGCGGGAAGCGCTGTCATGATGTGGGCGTCGGTTGGCTGATTGACGATTGATTGAAAGGGAACCGCCGGTGCCGTCGCATGTATGTTCCAATTTGCTGTACATGGTTTCGAAACGGGGCGGCATGCGATTGCGCTGCTAGTTATGCGAGCAGAGGTAATCAGACATCAGCGGGAGGATCAAAACTCGGTAATTGATGGGCTGAATCACCGATGCTGAAGGGCAGAAATAAGCTAAAAAAGTTTGGAAAATAATAAAAGTGTGTTTAAAATGACTTCGATTTTAAGTTGACCTAAAGAAACGAACTAACGGCAAGCGTATTTTCTTTTTTGTACCTTCCACCAGAACATCTCATTAATATTTTGTGTCCCCCAAAAACGTCCGAGTCATCGTCTTTCGAAACGATCTTACCGAAATGTGGACTGAAAGATGGGACTGGCCAAAAATACAGCTGATACCGATCGAAAGAAGAAACAACGGCGCTCATCATTTCGGTGGGATGCAAAAATCCTTTCACGCAACCACCCCATCGCCGTCTGACGGGACGAATGAAATGAGCGATGATGTTCAAGTCCGATAGCCGATGTACGATTTGTTTCCCCGTCACCCATTCCACGCCCCCCCCCCCCCCTTTCCCCCCATCTGAATGGTAGATTTAATCTCCCTTAATGTTATTATTTCATCGCGATTCCATTAAAATCATCTCATCGAATCGATGGAGCATCCAGCGGTGAACAGTTATCGGAGCCGAAAAAGATTGATCCACTCGAGAACGGGCTGAGCGAGGAAGAAAGCAAGGGCGCTGATGGGCCCTGTAGTGCTTGACGGGTTGACACATTTGAATCTGTTGGATCTTCCCGCAAGCCATCGCCGTCCGGTTTCGGTCAGCTAATTGCCCACAGTTATTGGGCGATTCAACGCTTTCGATAATCCATCAAGTCGAGGGATGGGAAATGAATAATGAGAATGAGCTTTTTTTTAAGGTAGGCAAGATTCGGCTGGTTCTGGCTGTGCTGCAAATGGAAGGAAGATGACTTTGGCAGTGACGCTGGTGAAAGGGAATTCTTGGCAAGCAGGATTACTGTTACCAGAGCAAAGAAAGCGGCAAGCAGGAGTGTGAGAAAAAGGTAAAGCACTTTAAAAACATGATCACATCCAATGATCATTACTAGTGCGAAAATTTGCATAAGTATGATGGGACGGGTTGATTGACTTTGCTGTCGGGTTGATGGTAACTCTGTTTCCAATGTACTCAAGGACACACATTATTCACTTTTACTTTGGTCCGGGCTCAAAGAGGCCCTTCTTCGTAGCTTTCTTCACTCCGGCCAAATGAACCCAGCGAGGCGAGGTTCCCTTGCATTACATGTAACACATTTTAGACTGATGAACTGTTGTGTTTTTTACATCCAACGAGAGACCCAAAAAAAGCTCTCTTCCACTGACACTGCACTAGCGTCGATTTGCATGTCCTTCCATCGGGCCGGACCACTGTCATCAACGTTCGTCATCGTGCGGATCGCAGCAGAGCCGCCGTGGTCGTTTTGGCTGATTAAATTGTAATTTAATTTATTCACCATCAAAACTATCACACACCGGTGGAGGGTCAGTGCTCACAGTGCCAGAGGCGAGTCTCCGTCAAAGAAAAAAAAGGAAGGAAAACAAGGAGACGAATGCATCGCAAGGGCGTTTGTGCACCGGACACTTGTTGTTGGGCTGTTTTTAACTTTATCATCACATACATAACACCACTGTGGCGGCCCGCGTACCTGGTAGGCAGCGCATAAAATGCTTTGGCGAAGGTGACTGTTTTATGTTGAAATTAATTTAATGTGCTGGCACCGGAATGCTGACGAAGTCTGAAGAGCGGTGAGCGGAGGAGCGATCGGTTGATGAAGGTTGAACGTTTCGGTTTATTTTCCGAACGGGATGGAAAAACAGTTTATTTGATATTTAAATTAAAAGATCGGTTTTACACAACATATGCTAGCACTTTTCTCCCTGCTCATTACGTTTCCTAAACACCTTTTATCTATTGCCCTGTCCGGATGCCGTCTTGCAATGCTTGCATGCTAACAGTGAATAAATAATAGCACACAGCTTTTGCGTGCTCCGCAACCGAAAGACCGCCGGAGGCTGTTGCAGCAGCAATTGTTTCCCCTTGTTTATTGTACCGAAATGTGCGAAATGTAGTGCCACAATGCACGACACACAAACTGGAGCGCAACAGCTGTTCATTGCAGCACAAACAAGCAAACAGGCGCACGCTGGGATGCATATGTTTATCTGCATCTTTATCACCTTTGGTGGTACAATTCTCACGAGTTGCGGTACACGATCGGCTTTGCCAATCGTGTGTGTGTGTGTGTGTGTGTGTGGTGCGTACCTGAATTGCAGCATCCTGCAGCCACACGGTGGTGTATTATCTGCGTTGGCGGCAGTGCTGTGGAACGAACGATTTCAATGCGGCGCGGAGATTTCAAGCGACGAACCCGCGGTTCGAGAGGGAGCAATGCTGCGAGTACCGAATTTGTGTGTCCCGGTTTTTTTTTTGGACGATTTCATCGCAGTCCATCGTACACCCGTCTGCTGATGACTTCATTCTTGGGGCTGGTCAGTCGTGGTAATGATGATCGGGTGTTGGGCGATCGAAATTGGAGGGGGGTTCTTTAGGGGGGGTTGGTGATTATGGGCGATATGTGAGACAGTGTCGTTAAATGCTGTTGCTAGGGCCTGTGGAGGTCTTTATCATTCGCTAACAAGCGACGGAACGATTGGTGAAGGGGAACGAACCTCTGTACAAGGATGGGGATGTGATGGGTTTGGTTTAAATGCGGTATCGAAAAGATAAAGACGCACGATGAGGTGGGCAAAAATAGTTCTGTGGAATTGAATATACATTTTTTGAAGCCGTTTCGAGGACATCAAAAATGGCCCCACTCGTGCATTGAAGAGCTGGTAAGACAAGCCAAAGAAACATGCAGAAATAATAAAATATAATTAACTTTATATCAATCAGCGCATTTTTAGCCCTTGTCCGATCTTACTTTCAATGAGATTAATTGTTTGCAAAAAAGTGAAACCGTTCCCGGCACGAGGTGAAATATGAGCAAGTCGGCAAAGTCCGGCCGCATTAACTCGCTAATAAAGCTGCGTGTCATTATTCAAACCAAGCACCAAGTGGAGTGGAAAAGGAAACTGTATGGCTGCACGGTTTTAATCTACTCTTTGCAGTCTCCCGTTTTTATTGATATTCAGTTGGAATCCACTTTTGAAGCTAACCGGTAGCGAAACCAAATACATTTCGTCAAATTTATTGACCGATCGTGCCCGTTAACGGGAGGAAAATGAAGGGGAAAAACGGCAACAAAAAATACCCTTACGCAACATTCGAGCAAAGGCGAGTGCGTGTTTTATTTGCTGCAGTTTTTTTTATGGGAGTGCTTTCGCAATTTAAAGGATAACTGTCATACAACGGAGGAACAGATCGACCACACCCGCCGCGAAAAAAAAAAAAACAAACGCACGAGGGATAAGCACTGGCTGGTGAAATCGGTAACCGATCGGGGGTCCGTTTGGTAAATGCAATCCGACACGATAAAGCAACCAAAACCAAATGCTAGCGAAACAAATGTTGCATCCACCCGGTGCATGATCAGATGCAATTTGCATCGGTAATGGTATGGCCTGTTTTGAATGCTGCTGTTGCTGCCGGTTGGTTCTTGCGCCTGCTCCGCGACGCTCCCAATGCGCGTTGGGGGGCAACGTGATTCTTTTGTGCTGTTTGAAATTTCGAAATTTCCCTCAACGCGCGCGCGCGCGCAGGGAGGAGACAAAAAAGTCCCATCGTCTTGATGGCCTTGGATGCACTTGGCCGCTAATATACAAAGTGAACTGGAGTGGTGTTAGTGGGGAAAAGCGTGCCATTAGGAAATGCACACGTCGTCGTCGGTTGGTGCAAAAATTGGTTCACTCGGAAAAACACGCACGCATCGGCAAGAGCTGGTGTGTTGCGCACCACTGTTAGCGACGGTTGCCACGACCGGACAAAGGAATTGTTTACACAATGGGCCTGGGTAGCCGTTTCCCATGCGGTTAGCCAACATTTGCACCACAGCACGGCCGCAATTGTCGCAATGTACCGATATTAATGTTCGGCAATCACGGTTGGGTTGTTTCTTCTGTATGTTTGGGAAGTGGACTAAACGGTTTTTCGGGCTCGATGGGGCCGTTCCGCCAGCCAGATAGCCGGTACCGGTAGCGCGGGATAATAATGGGTGTAATTGCAATATTAATATCAATTGGCATGCACCAAAACTTTACCGACCGAGCAGTCGGAGGGCAGTCGGAGGAAGGAAGAATAGGGGGGTGGGAAGACGGTTGCAACATTACCGCTAGCGCCCTCGGGACGGTACAGGGCGTGATGAATGTGGCCCGCCCAGAATGTTGTAAAGCCCTCCTTGCGAACAACAGGGGAGGAAGAAGAAAAAAAAAAAACACGAGACCCCGCGTGGAAGAAAGTTTGACATGCCACTGACGCACTTGAACGCTTTTACCCTTAAATCCCTTGGCATCCTTTGCGTGACGGGGCTGGTACGCCGAAAGCCTTCCAGCGACGTGGTTCGTGAGCTCCCGCGTTCCCAAAAAAAACACGTCGAAGTTTCGGTGGTGGTGCGCGCCCGTTGTGCGAATGAAGTGTGGTTTTATTAATTTCACCTGAAGCGAATTCGACAGGCAACGATTTGGCAACACGAACTGCCCGGAACATGCGGCTGCTTCGGCGCGCAGGGAAGATTTATTTTGACGGAAATGCCTCGCTGCCAAGTTGCATTATGGGTGAGCTTTCTGCATGACTCTAGAACAGCGTGTGGCATTGGCTTTAGCTAGAGGAGGTTTGAACAAAAAAATGGAAATTATTTACTGAAGAGTCACCAGTGTTTTGATTCTTGTGTCGTTTTCGTTACGTTGAAGAGCCGTATAATGTTATTACAAGAGTCCCTAAGCTCTCTTGCTAAATAAACTGGTTCGAGAACTGATCATCGCCTTATCACGATTGTAATGTCACTTCTGAACTCATGTCAGTTCTGGAGGTCATATCTTGGAGGTATAATCACCCCTGTAGCTTCTTCTTAACAATTTCTATTCTAATAACTGAACCGAAATCTATATCAAGGGTTTCAGAGCTAATCCAGAACTTTAATTCCAGTTCTATAGGAAGATCGATTCCAAAACTCATTTCAATTTTTTTGTGGTCTAGGAATGTCTCCAGGAATAGGTTTCATGGTTGTTCCTTGATGATTCTGCTGATGTTACTGATGAATTTTTGTTACTGATCTGGAGTCCAAACTGGTCTAGACAAGTATTCTAGATTTTTTTTGAAAAAAAAAATTGTTATAGAAGAATTTTTTTTCACATGTTATATATTTTATTATTTTTTTTAATATAGTCATCTTTTCAAATCAAATAAAAATAATAAAAATACATTTATTTCCAACACTGTACAACATTGAGCTATCTTCGGCAAACCTCATTCCTGTTCTCATTTTCTCTCTCCCCAAACCACAGGCTTTTCACCACAATCTGGGTTGGAATTCAATTTGCATCTCGCGTTATCGACATGCCCGTGATTACCAAACGCACCGCAACCGTTCAACCACACCGTCACGTGTTTGGGTTAGTCAATCTTGAGAGCAAAATGCAAGACTACGTACTTCCTCAAGCTGCACAACCTAAGCACAGCAGTTACCAGCAACCAAACGTCCTTGGTAAATGAGGAACGGAACGGGGCAAAAGGGGCAATGAAAAGGCAACGAAAAACTGACAGTGAAGAATATTGGTCATTTTGGAAATTCATGAGCGTCATTTCGGTGATAATCGGCATCCGTCTGCGAATGGGAGCCGGCCGGCAGCCGGGTGAAAAACGATAAAGGTGAAAGATTGTATCGCTTTTATCACTCGTTCGCTTTAGCTGGGCGCTTGGGCTGGTTGGGCCGACATATGATATCGAGTTTTACGCAAGCAGTTCAATCAATTTACATATGTAATAGGTGAAAAATTGGACCGTTTTGCAGAGAGGGGGGGGGGGGAATCTTTCACAGCGTTAGTACCGAATTTTTATCTTAACAAAGTGCGCGAGATAAAGTGCGTGAGGAAAAAGATAAAATTATCATTTGTGGTGTTGGATTGTTTGGTACAGAATGATGTGTTTATTAGTCATTTTGTGCAGACGCCAAAGTCACCATGCGTGCTTGAGCCCATTTAAAATCACATACAGAATATTCTGCTTATTTGTTAAAAGGATGCTTTTGTGTAGCACAAAGAGTTCGCATCATTGTGCAACCTTGAAAAGAAGGAGTAATGGTATTTTTATGTTCCACCTCGGTACACGTCTGCCAATTATTGTTGGAATGAAGATGCCAGCCTGCTCGTATGGCATGGGGTTACCAAGAAGAGGCGAGATGGCATTCTGTGTTTTTCTTAATAAATGAAACACGACCAATAAAATAAGATCACCAACGACGAATCCTTGAGGGTACGGGTACGCGAAAAGGGCTTTCCTGCAGATGCGATCGTGTCGAGCGAAAGGGATGACTTTACTTACAGCCTTCTCCACCCAACCGAGCCACCCATTGCAGACGAAAACAAGATGATAAATTATTGGTTGACAATTATATGAATATTTATGTTGCTCATATCAAACACGAAAAAATCGTAGTCGAAATAAATAATTTATTTATCAGCGCTTTACGACTGCAGTCCAGTCGTCCGGGGGCAGGACGGTAGGTAAGGGCATACTTTCGAATACCTTCACACATCGGATGCGTCGTCTCTGGGTGCCTATGTGTGTGTGCCAAGGAAGAGGGGAGGGATTGGGGACCGATATCACCCGAAACGCTGCAGGGACTGTTTTGTTCCAGCGCTTCTGTCAGTGCACTTCCTGCGCTGTGCATGTCCTCTTATCATGCAGAAATGCATTTCGTGTGAAGTTGCGAATTGGCAGTTCGTTATGTTGTGCATGTTCACTTTTCGCAGGCAAACAACAAAAATAAAAACACAAAAGGGAAGACTCCCAAAACACTCTTCATCCTCCCAACGGCCTCCACACCGTTGGAGCTGTCGGGAGTGAGAGATTTTCAATAAAACACTCATAAATTTTGTCGCTTATCAAATTTATTAATCGTTGCGAGTAAAAGCGAAATTTTCAAATTAGCCGTTGTGTTGTCTGTGTTGTTTTGTGTGGCTGTGTGTGTGTGTGTGTGTGTGCGGTTGGGCTCCAACTCGACTCCCTCCTCCTCTGAGCCAGGCCTTCCCCCCAGATCAACCACAAAGAGGCAAAACCAGAGGCGGTGAAAGATTTGGTGCTTTGTGCTGGATGGCACTGGGGCGTGGGGCTGGTGGCAGCGGAGAGCGTTGATTTCAGTACAAAACGAGGCGATAAAGAATGGCCGGTGGGAAGATTTATGGCGAAAGGTATTGGGATTGCTGTGAAAAATGTGACTTTTGAAGGGAGGCTGCAAGGACGAGGATCTTCCCTTTAGAGTGTGCATGTTCCTATGCGGCGGAGACATGCGTAACCGTGCACACAATAAATGAGGAACGTGTTTGTTGG
>KB672042.1:338520-460742 GCA_000349105.1 Anopheles epiroticus | reverse complement strand
GCATCAATTTACTTTTTTTGAGAAATAATAACAAAATGTTCAATATTACGTTTGTTGGCTGTGTATCTCAAAATTGCTGTTTTTCTTCTTTTCGAGTCGATTAAAGCGCCCTCTGCCGGCAAATAATTAAGTAATCTTTTCAATCATTGGGGAGAATAATCATCCGTACGGGCTACACTAGGCAACATGACATAACTAGCCATTTAAGATCATTTATTAGCAGCTAGAACCGTGCCCGACTCATCGTTCCTTCTTGCTGCCTCCCGATAGACCAGCGCTCAGACTGTTGTTCATTCCCTTTTCTGCCCACCGTTCGTAGTTCAACTGCAAGTGCCGCTGTCTGCACTAAATATTATGCATACATTATCATTTCCTCCTTTGCATTCTCGATTGTTCGTCTCCGCTACCCCACCACCGGGTGAGGTAATCAAAAGCGGCTTTACAGCATCGCAAAAGCTGTGCATCCTCTGCTATCCCTACGGACCGAACGAAAGAAGGCGTTCACTTTTCGGGGTGTACACCTTGTATCCCGTCTTCTCACCTTCCAAGCCGTCTGACCCGAGTGGTGAGGTGGGAATGAAAACCACATGGCATGTTTCATTTTGGCCGGTAGCTTCATCACCGTACGCATCGTAGATTCGCTCACCAACTGCTTCCACACACGGCACCACAGTGTTGGATTTGTGCAGACACTTTTCGGGAGCGTGAAACGGGGCAACTTTCGTCAAGCGCGAACACAGGATGCATGCGGACGATCGGGTGACGGCTGGGTAGGGAAAGAAAACAACAAAACAGCACCTTAACACACTTTTGCAGGCGGGACCGGGCGCATTATGTAAGGGAGCGCTGCGACGAAGGCCAAGGAAGCCGGTCTCGGCGAGGCGCACGAAACGAGCGAAGCGAACCGAACGAGATTGACATCAATCGATCGTTCATTAATAATAATTATGACCTTAATGCAAGTGCAATTTTCCGCATCAACCGATAGGACTGGTCGGAAGGGTGGGCAGGGGAGTGTATAAAATATAACAAAATTTAACGTTGTTAAAAATAATGGTAAACAAAGATGACAAATTGATTTATAAATCATCGTTTGCAGCGGAAGGCGTCGGTGGAGCGATTGTGCAGCTCGTCCGCTCGGTAGTGGAGAAAAGACAGCGCGGGATAAATGGTGGTACAAGGATGATGATTTTTTATCGCTGCTCACCATCGCCATCGGTGCGGGCTTGCCGGGAAGTGGGTTGGCTTTTTTCGGTGTAATGATGACCTGGTGCTCATCATCGTGGACGGCGTTGCCGGCCGGTCCTTGGCACCAGCTCTGCCCGCAATGCAGATAAGGACGACATTCTTTCACCTCGATCGAGGATGAATTCCATTGGTGCCTGTTGCGGTTGTTTTCCGCTGGTTCTTTTAATCATCCTCTCCTTTTCAACGCAAGCTTAAGTTGAACAGGCAGGTTGGCCTTCAAACTCGGTGTAGTCCCTTCTTTCCAAGCGTATACACTCATTTCACGAGGTCGCCCCATCACGGGAAAGGAAGATGCACGTTCATTTGCACTGTTGCCATTGATTGATTGCGTACGAAATTAAAGTTTCGCCGCCGACTGTCCAAGAGGGAGACAGGGGGGCTTTTCCTGTGGATTGATGGGAGATTTAATATAAAAGCAAGTAAGTACCGGTGTAGAGTGATAGGATTGGAGAGCAAAAAAGCAACGACGCAGCGCACAATTAAAAGGGTGCGACATTTCATTAGCGGTGACCAGCCCAAACGGAGATAATAAGCGAATTCCCTGCATGCAAAAAGACACTGAACCTGCCAAAAACGAGCTAAAAGTAAAGATGATCAAAGAAGCGCTACAAACGTTCTTGTTTTTCAGCCGCCCCCTTCCAGTTTGGCTTATCAAAGAAATGAAAGCAAAAAAGGGCTGGGAAAAAGGAAAGGGACCCGTTGCTGGAAAATGGGTAGGCTGGTCATATTTGTCGTAAAATACTTTGTAAAAATCGAATTAACGTTTTCGTGTTATTAAATGCAGCACATTTCAATCATCGCTGGCCGGGGTTGTTTCCCACGGATGAGCCAGGTGTTGCCAGCCCCACACCTCACAAGCGGGTCACATTGCGAGGATTTTTGGCGTGAGCGTGTGTACAAGCATACCACTTTTAGTGAAGGGAACGATTGGGTCAGATTGTGTTGCTGTTTCGAGCCGGTAGGAAGGAGCTTGTAGAGCAGTTGGTGGACAGTTTTTATCAACATTGTCCTTCGATGGTCAGCTGACCGGTTCAACGCTGTTCCTGGGTTGTCGATACCGGCATTAATGCAACCGGCGTACACGATGGACTCACGAATGTGCTCACGTGGAAGCAACTTTCGAATTTCGGAGGTGAAGAATTCTTGCAGCAAATTTTGGGTATCTTTGAGTGCTTTGTTTTATCCGAACTAGAGGTAGACTTTATTTATTTCATTAAAAATGTATCGCTTGATGGTTCCGAAAATCTGGACCCTGCACTTCCCCAAGGACAGTTGAGGTAACGGTCCCCGAAGCGGCGAGAATGAGTTGCAGCCACTCACAAGGAAATAAACCCCCTTACTCTCTCGGTGGCAAGGGAGGAAATGGAATTGGGTGGAGACACTGAAACACACACACACCCAGCGTACGGATGCTGCACGGGTCGACCGGGCAGCCTGGCAACACGTCCAATTTGATCCGGTTCTGTCAACCGCGCAACGCCACAAAGCCGACCGTCGGCGTATGTGCAACGCCCAGTTTTTCTCCTTTCACTTTTCAACGTAACGGCACTCGGGCAGGGATGGCAAGCGGATGGAAAGGGGAGGGGAGGGGGGAAACGGGCTAGCAGGATTTATCTGTAATGCGATCGCACGGAACGATCATCTGTTGGGGCTGTTGTCTTGTGCCGGTCACCCCGTTGGCTTTGGTTCGCCCGGTCGCCCTACTGTGAAGCATTAGCATTTCGAGATGTGTGCAGGACGAGCGCGCGTGCTAGGAAGGGGGGGGGGGGGGCTAGAGGGAGCCTTTTCTTCAAACACCGTGATCGTCGTGTGCAGGTTTTGTGCCGAGTGGTGAGGGCGGAAAGAGAGGGAATAAGGATAAGGCACGAAGGGGCGTAAAGGGGATTACTTCGTTTGCACCAGTTTTGTTGTTTCGAGCGAAAACTCGTTGGTGGCACGTGCGATACGGATGTAATCGAGCAAATTATCACCGAGCGTGTATGTGGCAACGGTGTGGCTATGTGTGCGTGTGTGTGTGTGGAAGCGAGAGGAAAGGTGATTTGTATTAGGTGGTAAGCTGCTTTCTGGATGCTGAACCATTAAATTGTAACATCAAATGAATTGTTAATGGTACCTTTGAGCACATTAAATGAGTTCTGTTTGCGCGTGGTGCGCGTGGTGCCGCGATAGGAAACGAGAGGGAGAGAGATAGAGTATTGGAGGGGAGTGGGAAGGGAGCAATTGCTATCGGCCGGTTGTGTGTTGCGTGCCTGAAACTGTATTTGGTGTAAATCTGCTTTAAGACGATTGGACGATAGATTTAAATTTCCTTCCTTCGTTAAAAACTCACCAACATGGGGCCTTCGTGTTTACGGTGTGGGTGAAAGTCTAATTAGATGAGCCAACACCAATACTTTGTATCGCAGGGATTTATGTGGACACTGTTCACGGTGTGTTTTAAAAGCTTTTTTCATGTTGTTTTACTGGTGGCAGCTGGTAGATGCGTATTAGAGAGAAAACATAATCTGTCAGAGATTTGCTTCCGGATGATTAATATTGACGTATTAACGTACAGGTGCAGGTAGCGGTTGGACGGTTCAATTTACATGGGCACGGCTCAACGTAGACAAGCTCGTGGGTTCAAATCTGGAGCTGAAGGTTTTACTACTCTACTCGTAGAGAAGTTTGGTTTATTATTGATATTATTATTGTTATTGATGATCAAATGGATAAAAACAAATAAAAAGGAGGCCAACAGGACTTTCGACAACATAACTTTGATTTCATTTATCCCTCCCTAGCACACCCTGGTGGCGGCTAGTGGAAGCCACAGGTTTTGGATGAGAGGTTGTGCACACTTGATAATTTTAAAAATTCACCTTTTTGTATCATGTTACAAATGCAACAGTTATATTTCTAATTTTATCCTTTAAAATGGAAGTAATCTTTTAACGAGCTACCAATAAAACTATTTGATCATTGAGTCCAATGTAAACTAAGTTTAGTTTCACAACGGCAACAAAAAATTCAAGCTGAAATGCCTTAAACACCCCTTGCTTTAAGAAGTATTTGAATAACATTCTTTCAACTGGCCAATTAAAATAAAACGATTGACCAAGATCGGTACAGCGCACGCAGCGGCCCGTACACGAGATGCCACTTACTCGAAACGAGGAAAATTGAAATCGCGTTCAATTCTTCGAAAAACCCACAGCCCCTGTTGAATAGCGTGCGCCACGTATTTGATGTAGTGCTAATTAATGTTTATGTCCGATCGTCCAAAACTGCGCGTTGCTGCTCGTGCCCGCAGGCCGTCGGGGTGAATCCCGAACAGTTTCCTTATTCGTGGCCGGACTGCGAACAGGTCCAGTAAATCACGCTAGGTGCACGAGTTCAGACGAGTGCAGACACGAACAACATCCCTTACAAGGGATGCTGAATGGGAGATGAAAACTGTGTGTTCTTTTTCACCAAAACGTTACGCTACGTTACGCTACACTTCGCCATTCGTGCTTTGTGTTGCTAAGAATTTGTCTGAAATTACAACGGCTTTTCCCGGTTGACGTATCTCGCGTGCAGCAGGGACATTTCAAACGGTTCGGACGTAACTGGAACCCGGATCGGATTGTTTGCATCCGCCTGGTGGAGGGCAGAACTGTCCCAAAACAAATAGCCAATAGTGGCCCATCTGCCGTATCGGACCCCTGGCGGACCCATTCGTCTTCATTTGCGGCGTGTGTCTTTTTACTCCGTGCGCCCTAGCCTTCCTTGCGAGAAACGGAACATTCACTTGCCACTGGTAGCGCCGTAGCAATAAAAGCTAAAATCGTGATTAATTAGCTGGAATAAAAGTGTTTACATTCGTCGGCGTGCGGTCGGACGACCCGAGCCGAGAGCCATTAAACACCATCGGGGCGAATCGTTAGGACACTGTGGGGCCTATCTTAGGGTTCGCTAATAAGGGAAGGGTATCGTTTATGAGGCATTTTCAAAGCTTTTGTAACACGCTCAGTAGCGGGTATGGGTATGGGTGCTCTATTTGGTGGAAAGAGGCCTTGGATGAAACAAAGATTGCTCCTGTATGCTAATATGTTTGTACGGTTGCGATACTGTGCTTTAAAGAGTTTGAGAACTAATTAAGGGAGCTAATGGGTGGCGAGAAGGTGTCAAAAGAGGCTTAATGATGGAGAGCAACAAAAAATCGAAAGTTATAGCATAGCATGATGATGAGACAACTCTTTCAAGAACGAATAAAACTGAACAAAAGCCGTAATATTATGGCTATAAGTGCATAAAGTTAAAATGTTTTAAAATAGACTAAATCTTATTCTGAATTTGAATCAAAGCTTGTATGATTTTTTTTACAGTATTCTCTTCTTGCCTTAATTCATTTGCCATAATTCTATGTATTCTTTACAACTCATTTCACTCTGCTACAAATCTCTGTTTATATCATCTGCTTGAAGCGCATACCTTATGTGTGGAAAGTAGGGTTGACATTAAACTAGCAAATTTTCAAAAAACCTCCTCAAGCAATAAATTTTTCAACTAACTCACAATCCAAATGTTGTAGAAAAGTTATGCTTGAATTTGATACAGTTTCGAATAAATTAATTTGTTGCCGATAGCAAAACGAAAACAAATAAAAACTACTAAAATAGATCAAACCACAAATTGAGTCCCGCTAATAACAATTTGTGCAAATTAATCCGATTCCCCATTCAAAGTGCGACTACATCCTCGGGCAAAGCAGCTGCCCATTAAAAGCAACCGAAGGAAGCGACACCGTTGTTTTATTCGCGCGCTTACAGCATCTTTCCAATCTTGTGTGCCAAATCTCGAGCAGCCAAGGCGTCTTATCGGTCGCGCACAATCTGAAAAGCGCACCGTTCGAGTTTTCGGATTTGAAACCAGCTGTCCATAAAGTAGTCGAATTTAAGGACACCCACTGGTCCCGAGGGGGATGTTACCGGGGCGTTCAGAGCGATGGAATTAATCAGTGAAGCCATCCGTTGGGAGAATGGTTGGGGTTGAATTAATTTCATCCAATTGTTGGAAGTATATAAATTGAAAACATAGAGGGTAAATAGAAGATAAGTGTAACCAACCGGATATCTTACTAACAGTTATTATGCGTGAATATTTGATGAAATGCAATAAATTGAATGAGAAATTAGTGTTAATTTTACACAAAACCTGTCAAAATATTGCTTTCCCTTGGACGATCTATAATGAACCACATAAACAATGATTGTAGTCGTTCTTTCTTCTCTACAAAAGCTTCAGCATCACCCTAGCAGCAGGATATCACAGTTTTTTTTTTTGCTGGTATGAACACAAAAATCGCTACCTGCTTGAGCAAAAGCGGCCCTGAAAAAGTAGCCAAAACAGACACTTTCGGGTGAAGCGGGACACCCAAACAAAACATTAATACCGTTCCCGAAGCGCGGAACCGCTAATTAGTAACAATTAATTTTGCATCAAACCACCATCACCTATCCGGGCCGGGAAGGATGGCTGGTGATCCCGTTTTTGTTTTTTTGCACACACCCATCTCAATGCTGGGGCACCCAATCGAAGAAGCTTAGAGGTTCGATGTGTGTTTTGATCGCAACGGACGGACCCGCATAATCATGTGCCGAAACGCGCCCCATGAGGTCCTCGCTAAAGTGTCCGGGTTGCGGTAAAATTTCGGTCCCATTTCGGACGCAGCCCAGCGTTTGCCGGGGGGGGGGGGGGTGAAAAGGTGGCAGAGTGACTGGTCCCGAGTCTTATCAGGCGCTTTATCACAACGGTTTTGTTAGCAGGTTTCGGAAACGTGTCACAGCGACACCAAACGGCAACGCAACCTCGGGTACTACAGCGGCAGCAAGACAGCAGGAGACACTGAACGACAAATTGGGCGATACGGCGATTTTTATAATATCATAGTACGAGAGCGAGGTGGCTTTGCATTTTATATGGCTGCAGGACCAGACAACGGCACACAAAAAAAAAATACTGGTGACTTTATAGTCAGTTTGCTGATTGATGGAAGCTGTTAATTTGATTGCCAACCGTAATGGTTAAAAACACCAACTCAAGGAGAGTGGGAGGAGGGACGAGAGGTCTGGGGGTGCTCTAGCAGCATGCAGAAAGATCAGTTATGCATAGCTTTTATAATAATGGTGATGAAAATTAAGTTTTAATTTAGATCGTTTTTGAGGCCCTAATTTTTTGCTTTAATTTGAATTGGGCAAGCAAGGAGAAAACAAACTGACCCCCCTCCCCCATTTATGCGGCACGGTGGTGCTTGCAGATGAAGATAATAAATTGTTACGCTTAGCATCCTAGCCACCAGGGGATGCTGGGTGTGTTTTTTTGCTCTCTCTCTCTTCATGTAACTGCCTGTGACGTTTTACAAGCCCGTGACAAATGGCTTCCCATTTGGTGGGCAGCAACAATTTTCACTTCACTGTTTTTCCAATGCATTCGAAATTAGTGTCTCATGAAAAAAAGTGGAGAATTCAAGTACGATCGATAAAGTTTGATGTTGTGACAGTTTGCTCACTATGATTGAGGGTAAGAGCCGTTCAAAGTGGGGCTTGAAATTGGGTGTCCTTTCACAAGAAAACAGTGCGTACATGCTTAATTATTTTAATGTTCTTTGTTATATAAATATTCGAGCAACAACCAGTGAAACTGAATGTTTGAATTTTCCTAATATTTATTTTACAGGAATATAAGAAGCATCTTTATTTAAATTTAAATTCCCTATCGTGTCAAAACGACTGTCAATCACTGTACGATATCCTGCAGCACCATGTTCCCCACCAAAACTTAATTTCATAAACCTTCCTACTTATTTGGGAGGTACCGTGGCTCATTTAATTGTAAATGATATTAGTTTTTTCGGTACTGCTGGGGCGTGCAGCCTCGCCCCACTGGACACGATCACTTTCCCTCGCTCACTGCCTTAACGATCAGCGACTCGGTCAACATTCTGCGGCTTGTTATTAAATGTGTGATTTCGCTTAACTCGTTCCACGCTCGGCTACCAAACTTCCACCGCCGTTTGCTTTTAATTAAATTTATTCACATTAAACTTCTCTCCCAGGTGCATCACGGTGCCGTCCCACAGTCCTGCCGGGTGAAGGTTGTCCCTTGGTAATTAATCTTGCACGGGCGCAAATTGGCGACACTCCCTACGGGAAGAAGGCATCGTTCTCTCGTTTGCTATAAAAAACGCAAAAAAAGTGCCTCCACTTCGGGATGCATTTGTGCGTGAAGGAGTTTATTAATTAACGCTTCCCCGCGTACAGAACAAAACCAGCACGAACGCGGGACACGGGCACAAGAACGTAATCACCTACGTTCGGAGCGATGATTCCCAAAAAGGAGATTTATATTTTGCCAATGCGAAATGGTTTCTCCTTCCCAAACTGATAAGCGTTGCATAATTAATTAGAGGGAATCCTTGTGTGTGTGGAATTAAATTCAATTAATCTGCAAAGTGCAAGGCTACGCCAGTGCCGCAAACGCTTTCGCCAGGCGCCTGAGAAACATGATAATTTTCACATGAGGTCTCCCTTTTCCTTCCTGCTCGTGGCCGGTCCGGGGACAGCGTTTTATCAATCGATTTGAATTTTATGCTTTTTCCTCGCAGTACTATCTTGAAGAAAATGAAATGACGGTTTTTTTGTCGTTACGTTTCGAAATAATCAAACAAAAACCACGCACCAGGGTTGAACGGAGATTCCTTTATCGTCCTTTCCCATGTGGTGGTACTTCACGAGAGCAACAAAACAGAGGGTGAAATGGAGCTTCATGAAGCGCAACCAACGACTCGCCATGCATGATTAATTCCGCACATAAAGGTTGATAAATCGCTCCAGATAGTGTAGCGTGGCCGGGGTAATTTTGTGCAAACACGGTTGCACTTTTTGCAGCCCCCGGGAAGGATGCGTTTGCATTCCCATGGGGACTTTTTATTGAATTTTAATTTTCGTTAAGGAGGAAAAACAGATGCTGCAAGAGTTTCTTTCCGTTTCTTCGCTCTGTTTTCGTGGCAGAGGATGGCCATGTTAGGCTTAATGGACGATACCATGCAGCTGTGCGTTAAGCGCTGGGAAGGGGAAATGTTTAATGTCATTTTCGGTGCAAGTGCATCATGACAGGGACTAGGAAGAAATGGTTGTTTTAGTGATCGCTGCTGCCCAACTCGTACCCACAATTCATCATATTGTCATAAATGATACGCTGCCACGCGAAGGCTAGTGATTTGCCCGGGTCGGGTGACACACGAGCCCGGTACGAGCGTCCATTATGTAAAACCGTTTCGTATGCCCCGTTTGCACCCGTTATCAATTTGCCAGCTCGCAAAAGCTGTCAAAAGAGAAGCAGACACACATGAGGCATTACCGAAAATTAACTTCAGAAATCATTTAAATTGCCCACCGGCGGACTACGCGGCGCTGGATGCTGTCTCGCACTCGGGAATAACATATCAATTTAACGGTCGGTCAGAATAAATTTATCAAATTTATTTTATTTCAATCAACCTTGTACAAACACACGCTGGGAAGCTGGGAAGGTGGTGAAGACATACACTGGACCTCTCTTTCGCGTGTGACGCTGGCAGAATTCGGGAAGAAAATCGCTGAAAATAATGCCCGGCAGCTACAATTTGTTCCACAATTTATTTCTGCCAGTTTGGAGGAGTTTTGAGCGGTGGTGGTACCGTCTCCATTAAGCCAGTGACCGCCCTTTCAGTGTACACGGGAGTGTGTACACTATCGCATACTAGTGCTTTTGGGGAATGCGAAAAGTGTCCATTTCCTTTTCGGGTGGGTTTGTGGATGGGATGAAAAATTCCATTCGTTTAACGTGCAGACCTGTGGTTTGACCATTCCTTTTTGGTGGGCTGAAGCGCGCTCGTTCGAACATTGAAGAATTACCACGATCGTTATTTTTGGCACGGAGCACTTTATTGTAAAAAAGATTCAATTTTCGGGAGAAGCTTGTGAAAAATATCTGCCCCTAGTTAAATGCAGCGTCAGCGATCTTTTTGCTCGCAAATACAGCCAAGCGGAGGAAACGCACAGTCCTTCATCCTTCGGGAAGGCTTTTCGTTTGGGGCTATTGGTTGCTTAATTCAAAAATTATACACAAAACATCATTATTAAACGTGTGTTGAGAGAGTGCCGCAGGGTTCAAGTGTATTCAGATGCAAATTGAAAAATCGTGTGATATCCGTTTATGAGTAGTGGAGAGTGACGATAATTTGAGTGGATGCATCGTTTTAACCGGAAAATGGCGATGCGTTGCAGTTGATTGGAAATTTTCGGTTTTTAAATATGGTGCTTTAGAATATATCTCACAATTTTTGTCATTTCAAGAAGCTTCCTAATTCAAAATTCCAAGCATGGAAACCTCTTTAAAAAAATAGAGAAAATAATGACATAAAAATTGTATCGTTGTAAACGGAATTTTTCAGTTCTAGACAAACAAACTATCTTTCAGCGAGGGACACTTTTTTGTTTGCCACTCCAGATCGCGCCAAAAAATTTGTTCAACGAAGTTTTTTCCCCTAGGGCTACGAGGCTCGTTTATGAAGTAACAATTGATTTTACAAGACGCAAAATAGCATCGTTTACCAATTTAAGCACATTAAACATTATAATCAACTCCGCACCAAGTATGATCATTTGCAGCGTCATCTGATTTTAGCTGGTGTGTTTTTCGATGTGTGCGTTGTCGGGTTTTTTCGACAAGGTTAAACGGACGGCAAGCAAAAACAAAACGTAAGAAAAATCGTCACCGTCTCTATGCCCTTTAGGCATCGGGTGTTTTATTGCGGTAGGGCAAGAGAACCCACTCAGGGCGCAGGGTAGTCCAGGGTGGGGTAAACCTGCTGCCCCAAAAGGAGCATCCCGTGTAACTGAAACACAAAACCAGGGCAGCATCAGAAGACTTGGTGAAATGACGATGCGATCGAGCGTCAAAAAGATGACTGGCGTATTGAATATATTTTTAATAATCATAAATTGTGGTAAATTACCGGTTGATATCGAAAAAAGGAATCTCTCTCTTGGCCGCACCGTTGTGGCCATGTGTGGTGAAGGTTGGACACAGAAAGATGATCGAAATTCTGCACGACACAGCGAACCGTGTACTTTGGGCTGTCCGAAAAAGCGATGAACGTAAATGTTGGTGTTTCCGCCGTACGGAGTGATCTCGATCTTATCACGCAGACGCAGCCGATACTTTTGGAGCACATTTGGGGTGTGTGGGTTCCCTTCCGCTCGATCGATCGCACGATCGATAGCGATAGTCATATCCCGGACCTACCGCGACAACGATCGTTTTACGTGTCTGATGACCATGATGATGGTAATGTGACCAACCGGCCACTCTTGGACGAACGCTGACGACACACGGGCAAGGGCAGGGCCCCTAGCATGATGAAGCATGCAGACGTTGGACGATCGGTTTTCGAGAAAATAATATACGGCGGTACCACGGGTGCGCATCCGCGTGTTGAGCAGTCTGCAGGAAGGCAACAAAAACGTCCCACAAATTGATCGCGTGAGTCCCGGTTCGCTCTGTATGTCAACCCTTCCAACAAGGAGGGGGTGGGGGTGGTGGGGAAGTTCATTCCTACCCCTGAACGATAAACTCATCCTGGCCCAGTTTTCTTCCTGTGGATCGATCGCATGCTGGGACGCGCCGGGGTAAAATATCGCCTCCCGAACGACGTCACCCTGGCAAGGCGCTTTGCTGCGCGCAACATTGCTGCGCTGCTCCGGACTGCGCGTTCGGATCCCCCGGTGGAAGGAGGTAAGTTGAAATAATTTATTATTATTGTTATGATAGCTGACCAAATTGGTCTCGTAAGCAGCACCTCGAGGGCTTGGGCTTGCGATGGGATCGAACGGGCCCAAAAAATCGGTCGGGTTCGTCGCCTGACCGGGTGTTGAAGTCTTTTGTGCGAATCTACGCGCTTCGTGTTCACGCTCGATTTCATTGATACGCGAAATCGTCTGTGCGTTTTGTTTCACTGTTTTGAGTGTACATATTTGTGTGTGTATGTGTGTGTCATGGGAAAATGAGAAAGAAAAAGGTTTGAAAATTAATCGAAGAAAATAAAGCACCGGATGGAAGGCAAAAAATGCTCCAGATATGATGAACAAAATATTACGCTGCCCAACAGTGATGATGTAAAAAACTTAGAGACATATCTCATCTTTAAGGCAGTCCTCGAGCTCCCCGTGTATCGAAAGGAAAGCATCCGGAAGCGATTGATTGGCTCCTTGGCCAGCTCATTTTTTCAAAACTGAAAAGAAATTGTTAAAAAAAGGGGACCAAATTCCTTTGCCACCACAAACACTTTCACATGCCACAGCCTCACCGTACAAAACACAGACGAAGATTGAAATTGGAGCAAACATAACTGTCACAGGTAACGGTGTAAATTACGACCGGATTCGTCGTAATTAAAAGGTGACAAATGTGTGACCGAGGGTGACTTTCACGGGCTCGATCCCGCGCGTTTGGTCCCGCTGGCTGTCAGGTGTTACAGGGAGGCCGCTGGTTATTCCCCCTTTTTTTGCGCGATAAACGCAGATAGAAATTGCATCCGCTGCGAAGCGTTTCGTAGATGTTAATTATTGATGCGATCTGACAGGCGCAGGCGCACGCTGCCGTTCTGCTCCCGTGCTAGATAGCATTCGCAACTGGTCCGTTTTATTGTCAACCGAGCTTTTGCTGGGACGGTGACCGAGGGGTGAGATAAATTGGCACCCTCGGGTGGCAGGTGAATGAGCGTTTCGTATCGATTACATCACACAGTAGGGGGTAGAGCTTTCACGTACGATTTGGATATTAAACGTTTTTCTGGTGTGTGTGTTTTTCTGGTTCTGGTGTGGTGTGAATCTTGGACTTGATATTGAGGAAGCAAGCAATGTCTAGACTTGGCAGAAACCGATCACATAAAAGATTTTCCATTTTTTACTCTACTTACATTTGAAACTTAGTTGCAAATTTTTGTAGCCCACCAAAGAAATACAGCCCAGAAGTGAAGGAAAGGAAACAGCTAACAGCTCATTAAAGAAAAGAAACGATCATATTGCAGCCCCATCTCATCGTTACTGTCTTGCGGCGTTAAGGTTCGAACAATAAATGTGTGATTTATTGGGCACAATTATTTGCCAAGTTCGAGTTCTTCCCTCAACCCAAACACCATTTACTGACTGACACACGGTACACTACCCGTATCCCTCCGCATCCCGTTTCTAAAGTCAACAAAAAGTGCCACAAAACGGCCACCGACCGATCGATAATTAAGTCACCATTCGCAAGGTGGCAGCAGCAAGCACCATGAAGACATCCACAACGCCACACAGCTAACGACCCTTCCTAAAGGTTTGCATTTTATAATTGAACTTTTTATTACACCTACTTCGACCGTTTCGGCTTTTTTCCCCTCTCCTTTCGATCGTTAAACGGGTCTGAACACGCGTGATGGAAGTTCGATTCGCACGTTCCCAGAAGCTGGATGAGCTCCAAATGAGATTACGCTAACAATCACTCTCCCGGTTCGTCTCACTGCGGCTGTAAAAAAGCGTGTTCTCCTTACATCCCAAAATGAACACGAGTGATTTACCATTTTAATCGTCAACGGCTGTGTGTGTTTTCTTCTGATGGGTTAAGCGAAAACTCCGTCTCTCTCTCGATGAGGGGATGGGTAAATGAAGAACAATTTCCCCGTTGGAATGAAGAGCGTTTTACGACAGGATGCCGTTGTGCTGGAGAACCTGTCTTTTGCGAAGAGATGAGCTGTGTCGTGCCATTAAAAGGATACCCCCCATCGGGAGAAAGGCATTTGTGCAGGGGATACAGGCTGTGGCATCTTCCCATTTAGCTTTGGCGAAATTCATCCTGGATGAGGTAAACATAAGTTCGGCATGATATTTATCCATGGCAGTTTTGAGTTGAATTTCATGCCATTTTCATATTTTCATCTAAACGATTATCAGACAAAATTTTGGTTACAATCATGAGCAGTACCAAACAACATCACCTGATTGGCAGGCAACGCGTTACGAAACGCCATGAGCGTGATGCGTCTCTGCCAGTCCCGTTTAACCATCTCCTCGCCAGCGTCTCAAGATCTGGCCGTACCCGCAGTTAGATTGGGATGGTTGCGTTTCACCGTGTCATAAGTGAAGAAGGAAATGAGAGCAAGAATTACGGTCATAAAGCTTTATGCAAATATTTATTTTGAGTAATGAGATACGGTGAGGGATTCATTGCACCGAGATAGGCAATCAGAGACACTGACCGCGTGAGACAGCGTGTGTGTGTGAGAGTGAGCGAGCGTAGTGTATTTACTTTTCTTCACGTATTTTTTTCCATGTTTACGCAAGGACGATCACAAGCCTTCAATCGACAGTGATGATGATATTGGCCGGCCGACAGCGAGAACCGACTAGCGAGGACAAAACGTAAAACTGATGCGACGCGGGGATGGCCGGTGGCAGGTGGCGCTGCATGAAGCGCCGCGGTGGAATGATTTATGAGCAAAGTCGATCCTGGAGCAAAGATACGCGCGCACTTGATGGTAGATAATCATACGGGAACCGATCGATGGGCAATGGGAAAAAGGAGATTAAAAACGGTTCGTTCCCCATTTTGCGCACGGGATGAGGCGGGGAAGGTTTCGGTTTCTTTTTATGAAACGTTTACGGTGCAACGGCATTGCGTTGCAAAATAGCGCAAATTGTGATTTATAGCACGTTGGTTTCAAAATAAGAAAGGTAAGGATTGATGTACTGTTTGCTTTAATAGTCGGGTAAATGATAATATTTGCAAACATTTGACACGAAAAAAGATTGAATAAAAAAGAAAAAATATGTACACAAATGAATGCAAATGATAGGAACGAAATCTTCCGAACGAAAACCCTCATCAACACAGTCGATCATAGACATAAAAGAAACTAGTCGGTAACATTTTGGAAAGGTTTCCCCGATACTAAAGCCATAAACAAATTTCTTCCCTCCTCTCACTGTTTCATCCTTCCCCGACCGCAGACCGATGGAATCATTTGCTTTAGTCGTTTTTTTGGCACGTGCTATCACGATAAGCACGAGTCCTATCCTAAAATGGTGCAAAAACTAACATCCACTCATTTACCATTGAGACACTTTCAGTCGGAGGCTCTCGGCCGACCGGGTAAGCCGAACAGTTTCGCGTGGGTTAGATCTGATGGGACGGAACGGTATGTTTGAAAGCGAATCAACCTACAAACATAAGGATGTGTGTGAAGCAAGCTCTTTCACCGGACGGCAAGCGGTTGTTTTGCGTTTTCCTCGTTTGTCATAATCGAAAATCGTGCTCGGTTCATGGTTCTTCCTCTTTGTTTCGGTTGTTTTATTTATTTTCAGTGAGGCGTTATCCAAATCTTTCGGTCATTGCGTAAAGGACACACTTTCGCTCGTGGGTATGAGGTGAAGAGCAATAAATGGTGATTATATTTTATTAGGCTTATCGGTCTCGTTGTTGCTGGGGATTATCAGCAAAAAGCAGCAAAATGAAAGTGTGAACCATCTGAAACAGAGCCATGAAAAAGGGGACGATATTACACTGGAGAGGACACGCTTGTGAATGGCCAAGGTATCATTCCATTAGCAGCTATTGATTTTGCATGCGGTGTAAAGTTCAAGGAAATAAACTTTTAATAGAATTACCGCCACAGATGGCTCAATTGCCGGCAGCGAACGCTTACTGCAAGCGTAAAGTAGGACAGATTATGCTTACTCCCATCCAGGAAGCGATCCAGTTCAAGGGCAGCAGCCGATATATGCAGGCAAGGTTACGTACCGAGCGACGAACCTTCGGCTGCGTAGTGAGCAAACCCTTTTTCGCTCAAGATCCACTCGACCAGCCAGCAACGCTGCGCTGCGCTACGCACTCAGAACCCCTTCGTGCGTAATGTACGCTTCCAAATGGATACGTTTCAAGATCAAGATTCCATTAAGACATCAATCAAACACTTGACGCCATAAATCAGCCCGCAACGATTGGATAGGAAAATTGATTCCGAAGGAATTAGAGTCAAAATTAATTAAATCGAAGTTCTTCATCCACTGCGCACCGTCGCTCGGTTTTCGCTCTCGATCTCTCAGGCTTCGATTTTTTTTTAGTGAGCTGTTTGCTGCGAAGGATTTTCTGCAAAGCCTTGCGGACGCCTAAGAAACGATACTTAAGGCTGTGGACGGCGTATCGTTAGCGCTTGCCGTGCTGCGTTTGTCAAAGCCGTTGACGAGCGGGCACGCAACACGATCGATGGAGTCATTGATTTCACCTAGCTGGAAGGGTTGAGTGTAGAATCGAGACTAAGAACGACGCAAGACGGTTTGAGGGTGTAGAGTAAGGTGTATTACATAGTTTATGCTCGGTGATTTCAATCGCTTGAGGTGATGACATTGAATTCGCCCACTGTTGATGTTCAAATTAAAGAAAAATACTTGAAAATTACACAAAATATCTAATATGGACAAAAGACTTAAAGTGACGAACCCTTCAAATTTGAAAATGTTTCGTTAAGCCAAAATAGTAAGCTCCCCCTTAAAAAACACATAATTCATCCTTATTACATGACACCCAATTAAAGTATGAGAAATGTTACATCATCATTGCAATAAATGCAAAAACGCTCATCACATCTCTTAAACGGTGCTTTCAACCTTGTCAAATGGTACTGAAAAAGATGCGCCACGGTACCGCTTGGTCATCTTTGATGGTTTTGTTGTATTTTTGTCGCGTACAAAAAGGCACACCTGTGCCTGTCACAAAAAAAAAATCAACCACCATTGCCCTCTTTAAAGCTAGTAAATCTTCTTTAAGAGCCACTCAATGCGCCAACGTTGAACGAGCGTAAGCTGTACGGTTGAGCCGTCTTCATCTAGGCGCTCACTGGCCAGCCCGCTGCAGGAACATTAAACTCAGGCTCAGACTCGAGCAAAAACAGCTCCTAATAACTCTATCAAAATGGCAAAATGCGCCAGTCTTCTTAACGCCGGCACACGTCCGTGAGCTGGGGGGGGGGGATTGCTTCATAGGTGCGGCCGGGCGGGCTAATCCCATCCGAAAGATGATGGGTCACTTGCAGAAAATCGTAGCAAAACCCTCGCACTGCCCGTCCTGGACCGGATGGCTCTAAACTTCCTTTCACGGCGGTCTGGTGAAACAAAAATGCTATATTTTATGCGGATCAACGCGTCATGAGGCCGGGCCGGGCGGATCAGGTGGATATAAACATATTTGCGGGCGAGATTAGCGACCTATTGCCCGGAGTGGAGCGGCAACCGAAAACAGTACCGTGATGTGATGGAGTCGTTTTGGCTCGTGCGACACACTATCCATCCGGTGGGTACGTTTCGGAAGGGATGGTAGGTGTTTTGGGGGCCTGGGGAAGAGTTTAATGTGCTTGTTCGTTTTGTAGTCACCAACCGCATCGCATCACACAGTGTTTCCTTTTTTTCCGTCGCGGTGGTCGGTCACCCCCTGCCACACACACGTGTGTGTGTGTGTTTCGGTGGTGAATAAATTTGTTAAAGTAAGGTAATTAACCTTCACCGGTGCGCATAAATCTTGAAGCCTCCCCAGTTAGGCAGACTCGGCGTATGTGCGCGCACCTTTTTGTCCAAATTCGATGCGCAGGTGTATCTAGGAATTGCGGGGGGAGGAGGGGGGGATGTAAGGAAAAGACTTAATCTCCAAGCATTCGCCCCATCAAAACGGTCAGCACTGAGCGAGTCGAAAATGTGAAAGATGCCGTGCAAAGTCGCTTTTGCGAGTGATGCGAACTTCGCCGTTATCTCTATTGCGGACATTTATGCTTCAATTTTGTTTCAAATCACCACACGGTAAGATGTTCGCTGGTGGGCTTCCCGCAACCGGACGTAAGCAGCACAGGAACACATCAAGAAACGATCTGTTGATGGGACCGCGATGTGTTGGCGAAGAAATGTGCCTTTGTTCGAGGGTTGAGATTTACGCAAGCGCGATCGTTTGCTTGGTGGCATTTTTTTGTTGTGCTTGCTTGCTTGCTTGTCACGCCGGTGCCTTGGAGTGGCCAGTTAGATGCCGGCAAAAGGATGCGTAGGTAGAGGTTGATCGCGTTGGATTGAGCTTACGGCGGACGCACCGTCCATTTACGGAGGCTCGCCGCCGCAGCAAAGTGTCTCAATTTCGCAGCTGATCCACACACCGATCATCGATTTTGGCCAATCCCTTCGGATGAAAGGCGAATGGCGCTCGCCTTAATGTCGATCACATTGTTTGTTTTTATGTCGCTTGTCGCATTTTGGCTGAAACTTTTTTTTCTTCCGTTCCGTTAACAACACACAAAGCTTCTTCTTCTACGGCGAATAGTCTTCCTTTCTTCAGCTTTTGATTCCGGGATTGATTTTATCGTAATTGAGTTGGCCAGTTTCTGGAGGAGTTCATTTCACGGTTCGTCACGTTGGCCGGGGCAGCGCAATAAGAAAGCGAAAAAAAAAAACAAGAACACTTATTTAATATTGTCACCACGGGTGGGAGGTGATCTGATAGTGATCGTATCGTTTCCTCCGAATGCGTTTGCTTTTTCTGGGTGGCATGAAATGTTACGAGCTAGACCTTGTCGCCTTTTCGTTAGTTCGCTGCTTTGGCGTTTGTTTTCTTGCTGTGTGGTTTTTACCTAGCGCTAGGGAAAGATTTTATTTGAAGGTTGTGAATCATGATCGAGAGCTCCTGCATTGAAATGCTTGCTAGTTGTGGTGGAATGATTGATGAAAGTTGTTGAAATTATTTATTTTTTTTTTAAAGTGATCTTTTCGAAGGTGATATTTTTTTAACTGTTTTTTCCACTGAAGCCTCTTTGGTTACAAAACATACAATTGAAAATGAATATCTTTTTAACCAGGTCCCCCTGTGGCATATCAGGGTAGGCGCTTCTGTTAAGCATTCTCTCTCTCTGTTCCATAGCTTCCGTACTGTAATATCCCTTTTTTGTGCATTTAATTTATTTATTCCAGGTGAAAGTACTCCCATTTCAACACTCTGATCCCACATCTCCACGGCACGGTGACTTCTGGCAGCGAAAATGGTAGCGACCGTCCTGCAACCGCTACAGAGTCTTATCGAACTGCGAGACGGAATTTGGAAGCGTGCTAAATGGACGTTTCGTCTGGCTGGAAATTAAAACCAGCGTGGCAGACCGGCGCAATTTCCTTGAGAGGTGATGTCCGCAACCTTCTCCCGCGCTGGCATGCCCGGATAAAGTGCATGTGCGGTGATGTGTGTGTGTGTGTGGGGCTTGAAAGGCCGGGTGGTACGGGGTCGAATGGTTGCAGTTCATTTGAATACCTATCATCAACGGTCATTCGCTTCAAATCACTATGTTTACCCTCTGAACTCCTCATTTTCATCGTGCCGGTTGAAAAAAACGAACGTCTTGATGACGATGACGTTTGTACAGCGATTGGAATGTGGCGTGGAATTGGCCCCATACGGGAGGCTTCCGATTGGCGATTTTGCTTCTGTGATCGATCGGCAAGGTTTCTAGTCCGGTGGCCGTTTGTCTGCAGGATTGGGTGTAATGTGTGTGCTTCTGTGCTGAATTTAACTGGGACACGAATTCAAAGCGAAGGAATGTTGAAAGCGAGAGTGAAATATATAAAAAAAAACTTCTAAATTAAACCATCGCTCCATTTTCATTCTCGTTTCTTACGGCCCGATCGAAACAATCTCTTAATACGACTTTTATTGATTCTAGATTTGCGTTTCGATTTTAGAATTATGCAAAAACAAAATCCTATTAGCGAATGATTTACCCTCGATCCGGGAAGCTTAGTTGCAGACGTGTCGTCCATAAAAACCCAGACTGCGGATGGACGGACGAGTTCATGGACGTTGCAGTTGAAGTTCGGAGCGCCAACGGAAATGAAAGTGATCGGTTTTTATCGGACAGGAAAAGGAGATCTTAAAACAAATCCATGGGCTTTTGCCAGCGTTTCGCTACAAAACGGACGTGCATTTTTTTCTCTCTCTCTTCCATCTAGATGGTCCACAGATCTTGGTGATCTAAATACAGACGAAACCAGTATTGCATGGTAACTGCTGGTGAAAAGATCAATGCAAAATGCAAAACACAAACCGCTGATCGAAAGCCCACCACCCGTTCCCGGTGGTATTATACCGTCGCGTCATAAATGCAAACAAATAAAGTTTTGAGAAACAACGCTGTTTGTATATTCGAATTTGTATGGCGTACCATAAACTTTTATATTGCTGCATTTTGCAATGGTGCAGATTGTCTTTGAGGAACGAAATTGGCTTGATTGAGATGCAGACATGTCGCCCCGGCAGATGCCCGGGCCAGGCTGCTTTGCGGGCGCACGGAGTGTAGGTTAAAGTGGGTAGTTGTAAAGTTTATACTATGCTAATTCTCCGATCCGGCCCCGGACCGTCTGTTGGGAGATTGCGCTTTTTTCCCGCTCCGGCTGCAGGCAGTTCAGAACTTCATCGACATTATCTTTGCGCGTTAGAAAAGCGAAATAAAGCAAAAGCTACTCAAAAAGCCCGTTGTCATGTCTTTGCTTTCCTTTTTCGGGATGGTACCGGGATTGCACTCAGGTTGTTTGTTTTATCTCTTGTTCTATTCGGGCAGAATAAAACTCTTATTTATCTTTAAGAAGACACCAGGTCTGACCCAGTTAGAAGCGCTGTAGTGGGCTGTAAAGCGTCTGCCGAATCGGTCTCAGGCAACAAAAAACCATTTATTGCGGTGCAATCAGCCGACTAAACTGTGCTTAGCAAAATGCACCACCAAACAGCGGAACAAAGGTTCCCCCAAAGCAACCCCAAAAAAAAAACAGGACATCCTAGCGCATTAGAGTCGGAGGGGAAATCTAAATTCAAGACGAAAATAAACAATAAATTAAACGTGCAACAAAAAAAAACTGCACAACTGCCAAAGCCCCATCAAGCGTGTGCAATCAGGAAGAGCACGGTTGTTGGGGCGTTTTTTAAAGGGGTTGTTTGGTGTTGCGAGTGCAACCGATACAGTCCGCATGCCGGAGACGACCCCGAACGGACGGCAAAATGTCAAAGCTTTTAGCTGATTCCATTCCGGTGGTACCGTTAGCGAACGTCTTCCTACGGGGGTTTCGGCTGCAACGTCGATTGATCGATCGCTTTCGGAGGGATAAATTTGGCTAGCAGTGTTGGGTGTTTTTTTCTTCTTCCCTTCTTTAGTAGATGATAAGATTTACGATATGGTCGTGGAATTTGCAGCATCGGAGAGAACGAGAAAATAAATTGGCAACAAAACAATAACGCTGCAAGCCGGGACACGAAGCAAAGCGGGCAACGTGGGTTCGTCGCTTGCGGTTGCGTTGAAATCTTTTATCCACAATAATTAGCAGCGGTAGAATCGGGCTCGCCGCAATCAATCTTACCGCCAGATAAGCTAGTTTTCGGGACGACTCAAGATCACATTCGAACCGTAAATTTGTGTACCAGAGGGAGAAAAACGAACCCGTTCTTATCGATCGTTGCAGTTTAATGTTTAAAGCTTGAAAAAAAAAAAAACGCCCAGCACCAAAATACGCTACCGTGCAGTGCACGATCCTTTTTCGGGTGTGAGCGCGGCCAATGCATCGTTGCCGGTGCATCCATCCACACACGTATCGCAATCGGAATCGTTTTGCGGACTGATCGATTGCGGTACTTAACATCAAATGGAAGTTTGCGTCGATCGTTTCGGCACATTTGCACAGTCGGCTGGCAGGAAGATGGTCCAATTGGGGCTAGCGTGATGACGAGTCGGGCATGGGCGGCACGGCCCTCTACGGCTGCCTTTTTTCGGGAGTCAATTTTTAATTGCAATTGCAATAAAGATTGCGATCGGAATGTCCGTGCAGTGAACTGTTTTATGACCCACGCAAACCGTGGTGGACCGTAAAGTGCATCGCGCGTGGGAAGGCTTCTTTGGGAAGGGCCTGGGCCTGCAAAACGGGGGTGCCATAAAATGGTGCGATACGGGCAAACGAGTGGCATTTGTTAGCGGGATAGTAAAAGCTTTCGCCAGTGTTGTTCAGCCCGGGTTTGTGAATGTATAAATAAGCTTGATCGGTTGATTGCTTGATAATTAACTCGCCTTTTTTATATGAGCTGGCATACAGAAGAGCTTGATCGATTGGGATGAGTCAATTAGACAGACTTTATAAAAGAGATTTTTCCCATTTTCGGTTGATTTAAAAGTAGTTTTTATTTTAAAATGTTGGTAAGCAATACGTCATACCAGCATAAAACATCTACTCTCCTCGCATCACGAATTCTTATGAATCGTTCAATTGTAGCGTAGTTGATGCAACCTTGACATCACCGCCACACCCCGCTGCAAGTGAGCCGTCATCAAAAAGCGATAAACCTTGGATCAATTTCCAATTTTGAAACTCCTCTGCATCGTCGATCTGTCACAGTTCACTCGTGCTGCCATAGAGAACGACAGAAAAAAAGGTCAGCCATCCCCCGAAAAGCCCATCGCACCAGCCGCACGATACAATTACCTTCAACTGTCAGAATCAATTAAACTTTTTGGAACGTCTTTCCCGTCCCCCTTCCGGCGGTCGGGTCACCGTGTGTTGATGCATTCGCACATCACACATCACGCACGCACCGAAAAAGCGATCACATACACGCACTGATACACGTCTGTGTGACAGAATGGGAGCGAGAGAGAAAAAGCGATATCAAATAAAAATAAAACAACACAAAAGCGGAATCAACCGCCAGCACAAGATGAACTTAATCCAACATACACTCAATCCCAAACTATCAAGCATCATCTTTACGAGGCTTTGGGAGCACGTGCAGCGCGTGCATCATCTCAGTTTTGAGATATTTGTCAAGGAGCACAATCACGAAATCGGCAACCGGTAAAGGGTTTCATCTTGTCCGTGTTCGTTAAGCTGGCGTAGGAAAAAGTTGGGTTGTACGATCGTGCGCAACAATGCACGACACGATGGCAGAACAGATGAATTGGGCGAAGGAACATCACTTGCGGTGGCAGGAATGCCTTTGTGGACAAAATTCCAACCGATTGGCGATTTTTATCGTCAATTGTGGTGAAGATTAAGTGGGATTTAATTTCGCGCCCATTGTTAGGGAGACAGTTTTTAAACATGTTTTGTTCAGGCGAGGATGTTATGTTGGGAAAGTTTCAACTACAGAGAAATACATTTCAGTAGAAAGTACAGAGAATCATGCAGCTCAAAGCATTCAGTATCTGTGAATGTTTTATATTATTTTTTGAACTCTTACTTGAAAAAAAAAAACAAAATAAATTTGAGTAAACAACTTAACTATAGTTTTCGATTAAAAAAGCAGTTTTTTCTTGATCCATAACATTTATCTTGGGGCATCTTTCACCTTCTCGAGCAATCAACACCTGACGCTCGAACGCGTGTATCAGTTTTCGTTCGTGCAAAAGCGCGACAAATTTCACACCTTATCAACGAAATAAACTGCAAGTCGAAACCCGAAATGGGAGGGAGAGAGAGAGAGAGAAAGAGAGCGGGAGGGAAAGGCCACACCTTTCACGCCTAGCCATGCGCGTTGCACTACAAATCATGCTGTGCGGGAAGGAAAGCTCCAAACAGCAACGTCGGCGACGACAACGGCGATACCGGGTGGAATGTACCGTAAAAGCTCAGTTTAATATAAATTGCGAACATCTTCATCCGTTAGACGCGCCGAAACAAAACGAAAGCAAAAAACAAGAAGGGAAGGGGAGGGGATGGGGGGGGCAGTCCCGGAACGGAGCGAATGTCACCCATGATGTTTTGCTCCGAATTATCGTGTTCGCTGCTTGATTTCCTTCATCGCCTCGTTGCTTACTTTTATTTCGAGGTCGGAACTACCTTTCCGCGGGCGGTGGTGGACGGTTGGCCGGGCCGCCGAGTAGATGACGGTGGATCCCGGGGTACGTGTTCATTAAAATTTACGATCCAAACGCAACATAACTGTCAGGGTGACGGACGCAACGGACGACGGTGACGGACAATCTGCCCCGGGGAAGGGCTGAAGAATTGCGTTCGCGATGGGGCGATCCGAAACGGGATGCACGAAGAGTGTAGAATTTCGCAACAGCGCAACTACACCAGCGGGGAAGCGCGCGCTTCAAGAAACGCACTGTTTCTTGGTCAGGTGTCCGTCTGCTGCTGCTGCTCCACGGGATGGACGCGGCCTGGTGGGACGCGTGAGTGCAGTCCGCGGGGGGAGGGGCGACACTGCTCGACGTTGTATTATTTTGCGTCCGGCAGAGCGTTTATTTCGAATCGGGCCCCAAAAAGTTGCTGTGTGTTTGGCGGGGTATAATTTCCTTTCGCACTTTTTCCACCACGCACGCAGCCAAAGTGACGGCCAATTTGCACTTCACGCAAGCACGAAGCTGGGCAGGGAGGTGGAAGAGGGAGGTTTGAGGGAGGTGGTTGCAACAACGCTAATGAAATGTTATCATTAAGAAATGCGTTTTATGTTGACCACCTAAACCGGAGCACACAGGTCTTGATGGGTTGTTGGCTAGGGTGTGCTCCTCGTCAGATTCGGGTGGGGGGGGGTCTCTTCGCGGAGATAACGGAGAAGATTTAAGGTCAAATTAAGTTTCTTCAATTCCAGGAAAGTTTGCATACACTGCAATGGGCGAATGGTTGATTTGACGAGCAAGAGGCGAGGGTAGAGAAAAATGGAAAGCGATTGTTTAAAAATGAATTTATGAAGATGTACTTGATTAAAAGGTTCGTAGATGATTTGGGCCAAGAGAAACCAAGCCAAGAGAATAGAAGGGTTTTTTGAACACATATTGATATTATATGATATTATATGCAGATGTCCTCAATTTGAAAGCACATCGATGACAACTGTTCAAGCTGATGTTGTAAACAGAGCATGAACCATAATAAATTATGGCAAATGAATTATAGCAACGTACTGCAAACGGTTATGGCAAGATGTTTAAAATTACCCTTCCAACGATATGTCGCTTAAAACTTCTTGATTTCTATTTTGGATTCTTCATAATTTCTTTCCTTTCCTTTTTTTCTTCCTTTTAATCAAATATTCCAAAACGCCATCTCTTAATGTACTTGATAAAGCCACCTGATCAGCTCAGTCCAAAATCAACAACCAGGAATTCCAAGTTTGGCTGGATCGATACCAATTACACCCAAAAGAAAGCCTTCACTCGGGGAATACGGGTTGTTGCATTAAAAGCAACAAATAAACAAGGATGCTCGCATAATAAAGCAATGATGTTCGGTTGCGGCAATTTAATGGCGTATCGAGAAGGGGCAACCCCGAGAGCACTCCATTCGGTTTACTGCACAAACCCTTAAAAATTCGAAAAATAACAACAAAACCGAATCGTCACTCGTTAGTGGTTTCCACGCGTTCGTTGCGCATATTTGGAGGTTTTGCGGGCTTTAATTACCACCACCATCAGCATCCTCATCGCCATCTTCAGGACGTGCAAAAAACGAGCAAGGGGAAACAAAACTTTATGCATACTTTTTTTTTAATTAAATTAACGGATTGTAAGAGTTGGAAGGGAAGAGGATCCAGCAAAAACAGTGGGGAGTGAAAAGAGATTCCGTGATGGAGCATAAGTTTTTAAATTGTGGACGGATGCATGGAGCGATATGGCTGTTTGGATGTTCCATTTTTTTTCGGTTCGTTTCCCGAGCTGCGTAGTTTTCATGCTGAAAGTGAGCGTCCTCGTGGGATTTAGCAAAAACAAGAAAAAGGAAGCAGAGAGAAAGGGATTTTGCTGTAAGACGCGCCTGAAGACATCTCCTGGAAGGGTACATCGAACCGTCGATGTTGCGGACGGCCGCCCCAAAAAGCCAAAGAAACCACACCGAGAACTACCGATTTTGGATGACTTTCGAGTTCGATGCCGGCCGATGGTCGCCGCTGCATCTCGGCAATGTGTCTTCCCTGCCCAAGCATTGCGCAGATCTTGCTGATCTTGGCATCATCCTGTCGGCGTGGTTTGGGCTGGGAACGGGAAAACGGAGCTGATGGCGAGGCGATTCACTTTTACTTTTCTCCTTGGGTGTGTGTGGGAACCGGAGGATGTTCTCGTTCCAATCGGCTCGTTAGCGTGTATGTGTGGTGATTAAGTGTTTCGGTTGCACTTGTGTAACGATTTGGCTGCTTTTTTAAACTTTTTTGGACTTGGAGGACAAGGGGAGCGAGGAGTCTTAAATCCATCCATGGTCAAAAGGCGATCAAAAACGAGTGAAGCGTGCAATGAGGTCGACATTGGCTGTCATCGGTTAAAGTGAAGGACTGCTGGATCACTTTGCGTAATCACTTTCATCAAGATGCTTTTCGATTTTCCTTACAGTAGTTGAATCACACCAGGGACAACATTGAATTGTTTTAATATCTGGAATTGGATTTAAAATAAATTTATGAGCATTTGTCGCACTGTAACATCCCCTCCCGAAAAGCCCAATAATTCACCGCTGATGCCCCGAACACCGACCAACATTCAGCGCCGGAGCTTGATTTCTGTGTTTGCACGCTTTTGGCACGACTTCCATTAGCCGGGCCCCGTGGCCTTCCGCCACCAAATGCGGCACTAGCCGCGGACACGGAGCGGGAAGGGAAAGCCGTTCCATGTAGTGCAATGGGCTGTGTCATGCTTCCTGTCCATGACCCTCGGCCGGTCGGACAGCCAGCAAAACCGGGGCGATCGAGCACGCCGCCTCGCCTGTCAACGTGGCTGTCTGAATGTTTGATAGAAAAATCGTGCTACCCCACAGCCCGAGCTTCCTCTTCCCACCTACCACTCCCCTCCCACTCCCTCCCACCCCCACCCATCATCACACAGCAGCAGGCGGGAGGCTGGGCCAGATCGCGATCGCGCGTTGTCGATCGCGCGTCCGAGGCGCGGGGATAATTTATCGTTAGAATTAGCGATGTTTAATCCAAAAATTATTTTTCTTTTTATTAGCTCGTATTTCTCCTTCGGTTGTTTTTTTTTTTCGGGAAGCCCACCCCCAACGCGATTAGTGGATAGGGACGCCCGGGAAGCCGAGCGGATTTGCATGTGCCTGATTTTCCTCTCCCGCACAAGCACGGTGAAGGTGGTTCACCGGTTCATGGATTTGGCCGAGGCCACCGGTTCGCCCCGGCAGCAACAAGTCGGGCAACAAGTTCAGCCGACTTTAAAACAAAACCGTAAGGGGGGGGGGGGACGAGTTGGCACAGCCGGGGGGTGAAATATGGAGCTCGATGTTCGATGCCGGCGGTCCCGTTTTGTGGCCCCCCCTCACGGCACGAAGAGGGGTAAGAGTGGGTCCCGCGGGGTTGCCCGAGTTAATGGTTGCAGGTGGGTGAAACAAAAAAAGCGATTAAAATATTTTCGATGTTAGGCTTTTTGATTTACAACGTTTCATCGACGGGAGACGATGACGTTTGACGAGCGGCACTCGATACGGTGCTGTATGTAGGGGTGCGTGCGAGAGGGAGGAAGGGGGGACTCGCAAGCATAAAGTATAAGCTGCGGGCTTTTGGCGCAATGGTAAGTGGCCGCTGGTATGACGCTGGACAGTAGAGGGAATAAAAATAAATCCATCTAACCTGTAGCGTGTGTGTGCCGCTGGTGGAAGATTTTGCCAAACGAAGAGCGCTTGCGTGAAGGAGAGGGGGAGAGGGGGAAGTTACATGCAAGGGAAGAAAGTACGACGTAAGCTAACTATTTTGCCAGGCAAAAATGGCAATAGGAAAAATTGTAGGAAATTATTTAAAGCTTGTCAATTCGCCCGAGCTAAGCCGTCTTGGTTTTTGTGCTGTCCGGGGCAGACGTGGTTCGACGGTGGCGGTTGGAGCCGTGTGCGAAAAAAGCTGGCTTTAATATGAAGCCGATTATCGCAACGAAACGGGTAATGAATCGAACGCAATGGTACGATGGAAGTGGACCTGTTGAAATAGAAGCAGTGTCTGTTTAAGGGGGGGGGTGGGGGAAGAAATATATATGAAACATGACAGCCACATTCAAAACAGCTGACAGGTTCGTTGTTTGTTTGAGGCGGAATTAGACAAATCTCTCCTTTAGCATGACGAAAGACTTCAATGCCACCGTAAGCGACGAAGCTTTGCAAAGATTTGTTTTTGCATTTTGGGACACAATTTGGGACATAAAGCGATCTAATAGGAATTTGTCAGGAAATGAAATATTTCTGTTTGTTTAACCATAAAAAAAAATCATTGCCCCATTCCACCTGCTCGTTAAAGAAAACTCTAGTCCATCCTGCTAAGCACTCTTCACGTCCCATTCCAACAAATCACCTCACCAGGAGACAGGTGCAGCGCACTGCATTTGCAGTCACATTTTTCTATCCATTTATTCACCTGTCCACGCCGGAGTTCGTTATCTTCCTTCACTGCACCACCTCCTACTAATGACAAGCGACAAGTGCATCCGTCAGCCTTCCCTCGCAGCTGCAAAAATATTTCCATAACCCAGAAGCACCACCGTACGCTTGCGGAAGCCGGGCAACGTGACTGCAACGGTAGTTATTTTGAATATCGCTCAAAACTTTCCACTATTCCGGTCATTGTGCGCGTGTCATGTCGTGTGGTGGCTGTCAACGGGAGCTACCTGCCAATCTCTTCCACCACCACTATCTCCCTCCTTGAAGGAGTGAATAAAATGGAAATGCAAAAATAAATAGCAAAACCGGGGCAAAGACAAACTTCCTTTAACTGTGGGCTGGGGAAGGGTGTAAGAATTCTTCGTTCATCAAAAAGGTATTTTGCGGTTTACGGGCAGAGCCGTATGCAAAGCTTGCCGGGAACAAAACGCACCTCGTGTAAGGGCAAGAGTGTTTAGAGTCGTCCGTCTGTGTGCGTCTTTCGATTTAAACACTCCGTCAGGGAAAATAAGGTCAAACTTCAACCATCTCCGATGTCGTTGTCAGCGGGAAGTCGACGCTTTCTGGGGTCACTGTTGCACTTTGGGAGGGGAGGGAGAAAAGTATTCAAAATGCGATCGCATTCTTTTGTGGCACGCTCGCTCCAACGGCGCTCTCGACCTCGACCAACTGCCTTGAAGTTTATCAACGCAAAGTGACCGTGGCCAGCCGTGGAGCGAGAAGCGGACACGGGAACCACGGCAACGGTGGTTCTTCATCGGTCAAGTTGGGTTGGAGAGGAGGCTTTCCGTTTCCCGGAGGATGGCGTGATTTTGATGAGCTGGTGCTGGTGCTGCTGTTGCGGCTGGTGCTGCTGAAAGCGTGAGCTTCAACTCTTCATCACTGTCAGCGAAGCTGTGAAGGTCCCGAGGGCTGTCCCTGCGCAGTGTTCGCGAATTACGGCAACAGGTCAGTGCGTCCGGGTGCGACGATCAGGGCACGAGTCGAGCGTTGTTTGTGTTAAAATTACACTGAATGACCTCGAAACCGTTGTGGGGCGCGTTGTTGCATCGGAAGGATGCAGAGGGTGAATTAATTGAAGCTGTGCATTTCGAGTGCGTTGACCATGGGGCGGATGGGTTTTCCATTGCGTGCTTGCAGGCGTTATCCATGAGGGGGAAAGTATTTTGTTTTTAAAGAAATATTTGGTTCAACAACATCAAAAATATGAAACAAAAATTGGGAAATAAATTTACAGATAAAAAACACAAATTCATTTTCAATTTAAACGCAATATTTGATACTCGGCCAAGGCCAGGGTTCATGGGGCTTTATTTGGTAGGATAATATTGATTTACTTTAGCCCCTCACCTTTTGTTTTATTTTTCACCTCTTAAATTTGCGACATAGACTGCATTTTAAGATTGAGTGTATGAGCCAACATTGTATCTTTAGCTTTTTCTAGTAAACTCCTGATGACGCTTAGCTTAATCGATATTGTACTGCCGAATACTTGTTTAAATTTATTTACATTTAAACAAATTTAAAATATCGACAGTTGAAAAAGTATTTGACAGTTTATACACCAGAGCTGTTTGTGAATTTTATTTGAATTTCAAAGGTGGAACAAAAATTTGCTCTCGCAAAAGATATGTTTTGAAGATGACGGTGTAAAACAAAGATTAACCAATAATTACTAATGACATTAGCTAGGATAAACACACGCTTACACAAGCAGCAAAGTAGGTGCACCGTAATTAAAAACTCAACATTTTACCGCCACGATCTTTTGAACCAGATACGCATCATCACACACCATCACCTTCGTCACCTTTTCATGAATTAATTGTTTCACCCGGTGCTGAAGCCGGCAAAAAAAAAAAAATGCCTCGTCTCATCTAAAGCCATCCCACCCGGGCCAAGAGCGGGAGTGTTACGAAAGTTGACCGAATATATTTCTCCTCCTCCCCCTCTTTCTCCGCAAGCCGCCTGATCACCTTCCTCCCGTGGATGTCTTGTGCGTTGACGGCGGCATTCGGGATGAAAGACTGAAGCGAAGTGATAAGGCAGCCCGCGGGAAAAAAGTGAAAGGATATAGGCTCTCTCGCGAGCTGGGTGCGATAATTTAGTTAATGGCTCTTTGGCAGCAATTACCTTCGTTCGAAAGTTTTTTTTTTCTTTTCGGGATGATGGGTCGACACACGCATCGCCGAAGCCGGACGGATGAACGAAACATCCATCGATCGAATCCTAGGGGTCGGAAGCTCGGTTGTGGAGGCTGACCGGAGTTGGAGGATTTTTGCGCGCCGCTTAGACGCGGCTATTCAGAACCGTTCAAAGCAATCGCCGTGGTCCAGCTGATCGTCGCTGGCTGCTCAGGATGCGTGGAGCAGAGCGTTGAGCAAACGGGGGCACTGCGCACTGGTGCTGACGGTAGTGAGAGTGACTCGTTGAGTGATTTATAATGATCGTTGCAGCCCACTTTCTTGGCGGAGCGGCCGAGCTGCTGCGCTTGGCCGACGACCACACGCGCACACCCATCGCCGGGTGGGACGGATCGTAGACATATTTGCTTAGCGGTCGCCAGGAATCGGGACCGTTGATGGACCGCGAGGGGAAGGATTATAATTTATCGGTTCGCCAAATTGAAAGAATGTCCGGCACTGGGGCGCGTGAGTGATTACAACCGCGCGGTTGAAAGGGAGAGCAACCTTTGCGTCCGCCCGACATAGTAGCGATTGGTAGTCCATCTTTTTATCGGACCGCTCGCATCTTGGGCGATCGAACACGATCATTAGATGCGGGTGAGCACACACATTAGCCGGAATGGAGCACGAGCTTACGTAAGTGTACGGCACCGGGGAAGTGATCCCTCTGCCGTGGGCCAACATCACACACCGTCCGGAAGTCACTCTCGGGAATAAGGGATTAAGAAAGCAAACCGCGCGGAGTGGAGTCACTTCCCTCCGGACCGAAACCTGTCCGAAAGATAGCGCTTGACCCGCAAAAGGAACGCGGAACACTATCGCCATGTGTCTGCTAAATGAAAGGAGAATCGAACCTGATAGAGACGGCCACAAATTATTGGTTTTTAGGGTCGCGGACGGCCTCTCTGCATTCTGCACTACATCATAGTCTTAACGAAAGACTTGGCACCCGAAATGGAGGGAGTAAGCGACGAACCGTGCAGATGCAGTGAAAGTGCTACGCGAAAAGCAGCAAGACATATTGCGGAGGTGCACAGGTGAAAACAATATCATCGCCGTGAGGGGGGTGATCCACACACATGGTGGAATGTGCACATTAAACAAACAAACATTGAGGTTAAATCACACCGAAGCGAACGAGAGCGTGTTAAGCAGTGCAGCGTTTCGGGCTGTTTTTGCAAAGTTTGGATTGACAATTAAGATGACCCCGCGTGTGCTGCGGCCAGTGTCGCATCATCACATTCAATTAGGGGATTTCAGTTTGGGCCATATCGGCGGGGACGGGACCTGCAAACAATAACGTACCGACTGAACGCTGCGTAACGGTCAGGGTTCGGGGTGCCCCATTCGCTGAAATCAGCATAAAGTCGACCAGTTTATGGACGATATTAAGAGCGAAAGGAAGTGCAGTCGAGCCGTGGCAGCAGCATAAAGCGGTGACGCTATCGGTCGTGTAGTGCAACGAAGGCAGATTTGAAGGCTGACGGCTGGCTGGTTAAAGGTCATAAAAAGCGGAAGAATATGTTGACTAGGTGGCGGGAGCAGCGGCTGTGTGTAGTAAAATGTGCGGATTTTAAGCTACGCAGACGGTTTCGGGTCACACCGTGCCGTGTCAAGGGGTTTTTGGGACGTTTTTGAGCTTTTTTTTGTGTGTGCGCTGTTGTTGTAATGTATTATAAGCAATATCTTAATAAGGAAAAGTATGATACTTACAATCTTTAAAAGTAAGTTAACGAGAGGTTGCAGCTCCTTACCGTATCGCTAATGGTGCAGCATAACGTGTTTTCTGCTAGCGGCTCGGCAGCGCGTTCATTCTGCTTTACATCCGGATACAGTATTTCGATCGTAACATGCATCCCCTGGGTGCACCACTATCAAACGTACTAGCAAACACCCCAACGTGTGTGTGTGTGTGTGTCTACTGGATCACCTTCCATGCCATTTGCATTTTACCCGTGCTCCCGCACAAACCGACCCCTTTCCGGCCTGTTCTTCGCCAAGCCAGACGTCGTTCCAAGCGTCTGTGCACCCAAGAGATAGCCACATGCGATTGGAACAACCTTGGATCCCGTTATGAGCCAGCCGCACAAATGGAGAGTAAAACTGGCACCCGAACTGGACGGTCGACCGACCACACCCTTTACCAGTGTACGGCCAGCGTTGCGGAAACCGTGCTCGAGTCCGAGTGTTGCAACAGCACGGCGCGAAGCATCACGTCGACCAACGGAGTACGATGAAGCCGGATGGGGTGGGACTGCAGGTCGGGACGGTTTCGGTTGCATCGAAGTACATTCTACGAGCATTAGTGAGGGAATGGAGCGGACAGGACGGTGCTGCTGCTGCTGCTGCAAGGGACGTAATCTGTCCGAGACCTTTTTTATCATTGGGAGGTGGTTCTGTGTTGTGTCGTTCTGGTTGTGTCTGAGCGAGGAAGGGAAGGGAGGGAAGGGGGACGTTTGAGTGAGTAGGGTGGACAAACTGGCCCTGCAGTAGCTTGACTTGTTTAGAGAGGGCTGGGCCATTTTTTAATGAGCTAGAATCTCGTGGCACTGAGGCGGTTCAGGCGACACGGAGTCGCATCGATCGGATGATGTTGGAAGAGTGGTGATGGTACTGTGGGCCCGTGCCGGGAGTGTGAATGTGTTGGCGAGTAGTTAACAGAAGCGCACATGATGATATGGTTAGAGCTGTGTGTAGAGGCTTATTGTGATTGTACGGTGTATTATTTATAGGGTTGATTGATATGAGTAGCTTTGGTAGTAATTTTAAGCGTCCTAAAGGTAAATTAAATAGATGCCATGTATGCGGTTGAAGGAATTCCAGTTCTGTAAATAAAAATGAATAATAAAGGAAGTCAAATCGAAGGGGACAATAATCAATACTAGCTACAAAAGAGCACAATAAAAAGTAAGGTAAAGGCCTAAACCAAGCATTGATCATCAAATAATGAAGTAATGTGAAGATACGCTTGGTTGCACGTTTTCCATTCATTACATTACACTAAATTATTGTTCAGTACTTGGGTCACTATATCAACTATATCAGAGATAACCAACGTCTAACAGCACAGCTCAATGGCCGTAAAGTAACGATGCTGGACATCCAGATAAGATCCAATGCTGTTCGAATACCGTTGGGGCTGCCTCTCCCAATAATACGTGGCTGTCTATTCTACAATAATATATACAACTAGAAGGGATTTAGGTATGTTATATTGTCCACAACAATGTTTGCAGCATGAAAGAAGAATAAGAAGACGAGGAGGTGAAGAATAGAAAGTTAATCAATATTTACAGATTCTAATTATACATAATATAAATACAAAAACTACCTTTTGTCAGACGAGAATAGCGTTCAAATATGAAATAAAAATAGAATGAAAAACGCATGTATGCATGATGTATCACACACAACCAGTACATCAGGTTGCTTTCATGAAAAAGTAACAATAATCACAACAGGTACTCCCGGCAGCACCCACGAGGGGTCACGGAAAAGCATATTAAGCAAACCACAACACTGCGCGTCGGCACATTAACACGTCCCGTACCGAACGTGCGTTTAAAAACGTATTCTCGTAGAACGCTACGAGGTGCAAACCGAAATTGCACTCCCCACACGGAATTACCGCCTTGCCTTGCTCCGCTGCCCCGCTATTTCGCCATCATTTGTGGATGGCCACTATATTCCTAGTAGCGCTTCCGGGCGCCTGCAAACGACAAGCGGTTTCAGTTTCGGCACGATGCGCTAGCAGTCGTTTTTGCCTTCGCGATGAGGGTGAGCGGAATCCCTGCTAGACCAGTGCGCACCGTACTGCACCGTAATAAATATCAATTATTGGGCCAGTTCGTAGCTCGGGGAGGAGAAACAACAAAACAGAACAGCGACAGACAGAGTTTGGAAAAGCCATGGTCGAGAAAAATCGATCACCACCACAAACGCTCTGCGCACTAAGTGGCGCTTTCCATTCTGCAGCATGGAGCAGCGTTCCTGTGCCGTCCCTGCATGCAGTGCCCCGTACAGCGGCGCGGGTTCGTCGTCTATCGCCCCGGAGGGTGCAAAGTGAAATTTCTTGTTCTGCGCCGCAGTTATCATCAAAATTATGGCTCGTTTACTCGAAGTAACCGAAACCGAACCGAACCGTCGGTCCCGATCATAACCGTTTGCCGCCCGGCGGGCAGTCGGCGCAGGGCGGAATGATTTTATTTTATGGCGCTTCCTGCTCATTGCTTGCCCATCGCTGGAAGGAGCGTGTTCTAGGGTGGAAGGGCAGCTCCTCCGAAAGGGTGCAATAGAGTCCGCCAGGATGGGGTGACCGCGTGCGTCGAGTCCGCACAATCTAAACCACACCATCTTCGACCTCGTCGGTGCAGCCCTGTGGCGATATTGTCGAATGGTTTGTGTGCTCGTTCCTATTTGAATTCCAGCAGAGCTGGCCGCTTATTAACCACCGATGTGAAGATGGGGCTGGCTGGCTGGCTGGCTCGCTCGCTTTAAGGAAACCCGATCGCAGACCGATCGCGAGTAATTTTTATAGTTTGTAACACCTTCTAAGTACATTTTAAACATGATATTTACATGTGAAATATGAAATAAATAAGGTCTAGCGTCTGGAGCTGGAGCGCATACCGTGTCTGCCATAGCCTGGAGGGAGCTGGGAGCTTTTATTTCCCTTACGTTCCGTCGTTTCGGGACAGGGGTTACGCCGAGTTTCCGTCCTGATAGGGGAAGTTGAAAAATATCCACCGAGCTGCAAATCGTGCAATGCGAACCGAACGCCGAAAGGCGTCTTTTTGTTGCCGTTGAAGCTTGCCATTACGTTGGCCCTTAACGCACCGCCCGCTATGCGGCGCAACCCTGGCTGTGCAGGTATGCAAAAACCGCGACTGGCCGCACCACAGGAAGAGCTCGTTCCGTAGACAAACATCTCTACCGGTCAATAAATAATCCGAAAATTTATAGCACCTAAGTGCAGCGGGATGGATGCTCATCACCCGCAGGTGATATCCGGTCGAGAGCAACATACTTGCCGCACATTCTAAAGTTCACCACGTGCCCCAAAGGACATTTCGCGGTCCGCTCAGGGGAAGGTGCCAACTAGCTCGATGAGCTAGTTCTGATAAGCGCACGTCGCCCGGTGCGGGTGGACCGGTGATGATGGTGAAAAATGATTGAAATAGCGTCGTTTCGCAAGGAAACCTATTGGAGGGAACAAAGCCCCCCCCCCCTCCATTCCCGAAGGGCGAACGCTTTGGATTTAGGTTTTAGCTCAGCATCAAAGAGAAACGGCTTGACATCCGCCCCGTCGTGGTTCAACATCCGCGTCGCAGTTCGGTACGCTCTTCGCCCGTTCGGTAATGGTACCAGCTTCACCCGAGCATCGAGAGACGGCGAAGGTGATTGATTTATCTGCACGAAGGAAAGAAAGCTTGTAGCGCTGGAGCGTTGCCGTTTGTGCGACGGCGATCGGGTTCGTTGTTCGCGTTGAAGTCTTTTCGCGTCCCGGCCGCGGAGACATGTTACATCAAAAAGCATACGTGATCGACTATCGAGCTGGGCTGGAATGTTCTAATGCCATCAGGCAAGGGGCGAGCGGAAGGGAAAATAATGGGACAACAATCTTTCTTAAAGCCTCGCTAAGGCTCCGGTCGGTATCGGCTAGCGAGGGGCTGACGGGGGGGTCAAGAGAGGCAGAGATCTTTTGCGGGGATTGTGGAATATGATTTTATTTATGGATCACGATTTGCATGCCTGTAAATGATGTAACTGTGTGTCCTGGGTCTTCCCTGTAGCTTGTGCCCTCTCGTACTCACATGACAACGCGACATCGGAATGAAAGATATTTTGTACCGTATGACCTCCTGCAACCACAGTCCTCGCAGATCCTCCTGATCTATTGTTCTCGTGTCTTTGGAGCATTGGAGTTGTTTGTTCGGGATCATGTCATGTCCTCGTACCGAACGGTACTTTCACTGTTGTGTAAACGTTCGGTCGGCTGGGAGAGTTTGAAAGGGACGAATGTTTGCTCTAGTTGATGTCACGAAGAGGTATACTTGCCCAGAATGAATTGTAGGTGCCAGAGGCTTAGCATATCTCCTAGAATATAAACTCAATGTGGGAAGATAATTTTTAATAATAAAATAGACACCAAGAATACAAAGGAATATATCTTACATCCAGACTTTTAGGTCCAGAATCCCAAAAACAAGTTGGATACAATTTCCTTCAAGGAAAAACCTATAGAACATGTTTGTATTCAATTGAGGATACTAGTAGTTGTGCTGCCCGAAGCTCACCATCTTCTGCTCTAAGTATTCGACCAGGTACCATCCACCACGTAATTGTTTTAACCTCACCTGAATCCGATTTTAAATGTTTTCTTCATTAACTTAAGCACCCTCCTTTCACTGCCTTTCATGCCTGCGTCCAAATGAATTATATTTGCAATCACTCTCAACGTCTGCCCAATTGCTTCCCAAAACCGACCTCGAGCACCAGAGTCGATTAAGCAGAATTATTTCAAACACAATAAATTGCGACGGAATCTTCCAATCAGCCGGCCAGCATCGACCGCTCCGAAGGGGGAAAACGGCATTAGTCCGGCTGGCAAAATGTTCATCATTACTTTCACTCGACCGATTATGAGCATCCGCTTTGCCATTTTTGCTCCGCCACCTTGTTATCCCGGTCCCGATGATCGACCCAGTTCAAATCCTCGCCGTGTCGCCATGCTTTGTTTCGATCTCGATCAATGACGATCACGGCAGGGGCACACAGCGCCCAGCGCCCCTCCTTCGATTCTGATTTCAAGATTGTCTCATTAATCGCGATGATAAAGTATTTATCTCACAGTGGCGTGATGTGATGGGAACACCCGACCACCGCACGCTCGACACTCGTCGCTAAGGGTTGTCCTGAAGCGAACGTTGAAGGTGATCGATAAAGATTTAGAGTTTGAATCATCTCCACTTTTTCCTCCCTGCCACTGCCGGCACCTTCCGAGGACTTTAGTTAGCGTTTGGAGATAAAATGTAACCATTCCTCAACGCCAACGACGTTGCCACGGCCAATTATTAGGTGCTCCGTGGCGTGGTTGGCCGAGCGACAGCATTCGATCGAAGATCGGAGGCTGGCGCAGCCCAGCAGGATGTCGCCCGAGATGTTCGAGATTGGATGTGCTCCTACAACTTCCCTGGTTCGCTTTCTATTTTCTCAATTAAAATAATGACCCGTCCGGTTCGCACGGGAGCTCCCGGGGACGACAGGGTGATGTTCCCCCCAGGAAAGATTCACCTTCTAGTGGGAGCTTCCTGGCAGTGCCGATCGTCTCCAGAAGGGCGGTAGTGAGAAAGTAACTCTCAATCAGCTTCCCTCGAGCAAGCTAGTACCACATCTAACCCGAAGCAAACAGACAGCACGGAAGGCACCTGGGCAACACATTGTTGAAATCTTAATAACAAGCTGACAGGTGTGAAGGGTGGAGAAAAGAATTGCCACGAATTGCCGTTCTCGCGCGACAGGAATGGTCTTCCACAGCGGTGTCTGAGATGAGCCTCCTCGGCGTGTGATCTGTTTTCTAGTCGACGCTCTTTACGGGAGTTTTCTTTCGCACCTTCCACCTCTCGCATCAAACACACATCAAACTCGTCAGGCATTTCTACCTTGAAATTCTGCTCTCCAACCCTCACGCCCTCCATGCCACTGTGCCCAGTTTTCGGTGCGTGTCAAAGTCAAGTGATTTTTCCCTCGCTGACACACGCCGTCCAAAATCTTGACACTTGCAGATCGCTTCTTCCAACCGCGGCCGGGATCCAGCTGGCCAGCATGGTGGACTGAAACTGGTGCAGCCGTGTACCGTGGACCGTTGTTTTGTGTGCCACGCTACTATTGTTTGGTACGCTGTTTGCTACGCAGAAGCGCCGAGTTTCGGATGGTGCGGAGGTATCGAGAGGAGCGCTTTCAAGGCTGCCTGCTGGTGCTGCTGCTGCTGCTGGTGGTGGTACACAGCTGCTGGTACTGGCTGCCTATAAGCCCACCGAAACGGCCAATCGGGGCCGATTTTTGATTGACAACACAATAAGGCGCTTAAATGGATGGAAACATCCGTCGGGTTGCGTGTTTGAAGCGTCGCGTCCGTGCGCAGAGGAGCAGCGAGGATTAAGACCACCGCAACGGTGGATAGAAACTCCCAACGGAAGATGAGGAGGAGGAGCGGGAGCCAGGGAAGGAGCGGGTGGCGTGTAGGCTAATGAAGTTACCGACAGCTTCGGGGATTGACGGGGCGATACTGTGGATTTGAATATTGGAGTCAGGATGAGGTCGTAGGAGGGGCGGGCTGGAAGGCATGGCAGGCTGTTACAGTTGTCGACACGATTGGCAGTGAAGGTGCGTAGTGAAATGCAGGATGTCTTAAGTGGCTTTGGGATTTTTTTTTTATCTGAAGCTGGAATGGTTTTTTTTTTCTAGAGTAAGTGCTTCTTGTGCAGGGTGTGAGGAAGCTTAAGCTGTGGCTGAAGCTTAATGGTTGGAAGCTTTTCCCGAAATTGGTGTTTAAAGAGTTGCTATGGAGATCACAGACCGTGGAATCAGCTTAATTATTGCCAAAGAACTCAAAACATCGTTCATACTTAATTAAGAAAGGGATTTTTGCAATCATCAAATGTAAATCATCCCTTTTCCTAAAATAAATGTATTACTTAGAAGATATTGTCTTTCCTGCAACTGAAAATCTTCTATAAATGCAAAGAAAATACTTTTCTTTTAATTGAAGAAAATATCAATACCAACCTCTTTGGCTTATTCTAAGTGATTCTATCAATTTTGGTCCTTCGGCTCGGATTCAACCTTGAACAGGTGTATCGTCAAAACGATTCCGAGTCGAAGGACCACTAAGCTTTATCATTAGTGCAAAATCACTTCGTTGTATCAAAATGAGCCAATTTATTATTATGAGAATACTTATTACGACAACATTTTAGAATCAAAGCTACACCAGCAGTCGATTCCATTTGGGGCTCGTTCGTGCAACGGCATCCAATAATCATTCCCACATCGCGCCCGTCGCTTATCTGGGTAGCATTTATGCGAACAAATATTTCAACCCTGCGCACCGTAACGATAAGCGCTTTAACATTCATTAGCCTGTTACAAATTACAAATACCACAGGGGGAAAGAGTGGCCGATATGTGGCACAGGCGACTGCATTGCCCCGCTCCTACCTTCCTAGCTAAGGGGATTTGAATTTCTCGCTCCAACCGTTACTAGACCACCCGATCGCCCTTTATCTCGATCATTTGTAATTCAATGATTTATTCGCTGGCAGAAAAGCGGCGAGTGAGAATAGCGTAGCAGCTAAAGATCCACCCAATGCATACGACGACCACCAGGATGACAACGGTGAGGGTTCTGCTTTTCAATATAAATTAAACGACATTCACAATCGCCCGTGTAGGTGCACGAGAGAGAAAAAAAGGAAGTGAAGGTGGAAAAGGGCCCAACCGCGTTCGGTTGACCGATCGCTCGCCCAGCGGAAGATGGCGCGTTGTTGCCGCACAGTCGGTCAATCGGTTCACGAAACGTGAGGTCCACAAATAAATAAACGACCCGACACACTCGGCACTGTCATCCGTTCTTCCTCCATCCCGCGTGCGGACAGTGTCTAATGATGAACGGGATAGGGACTCGCTCGGAGATGCATTCCGTCGGCGCCGTTCGTTTGGCCAAGAATCTTACACCGAGGGGCAAGCCGTGCTTCACCGAGTTTTGAAGGTGTTATAAAATATGTATCTCGCATGAGGGTTTGCGAATCCGAGGGGGATGATAACGCCAACGGCACCCGTTCCGGCACGATTTACGGCAGCTGGGCTTCCCGGTTTCGGGTCAAACTACCAGCCAGGCAGGTAGGAGCTGGAAGGTGTCGATCTAACGAGCAGCGGCAGCGGCCCTATTTATTATGCTAAAATGGCTTAAGCCGAGCGACACGCAATTTCACTATAAACTATTTCACTTCGCACTCCGGTTCGAACGGCCAAGCAGCCGCAACAGCAGCAGCAGCAGCAAGGTGGCAAAAGGTTTGTCGTTTGTGTCCATGCCACGAATCTGTACGGCCCGGTTTTCCCCTTACCCTTCCTGATTCACCCGAGATCGGTGGTACGATGGTTGGTTACGCCCGTACCAAACCGAAAAGGGAACCGAAACCTCTGCCTTTCGCGGCCCACAGCTCCGTGGGCATTCGGGTGTGAAAGCATACTGTGCGCGGCCCTTTCTTTACTTTTCCACCTTCTCGGTAGGTTCGTTTATCACACTTCCGTGTTTTTGTGTGCAAGTGATACGAGAATTGGCGATGGTGGAGAGAGAGAGAGGCAGGGAGCGACACCCCGCGTGTGATACGTGAACGAGTTTTTGGCGTGGCTGGGCGCATTCAATTTCACTTGCCGTGGTGCGATGAGAAATGGTTCGTCGTGTCGATGTCGTGGGTTCCCGCTTTTCGTACGAGTGTGTGTGTGTGTGTGCGGGGCTGTAAATTATAATCTTCTGCTCCATTCATTCGATAAGGCAGTGTGGAAAACTCGGATGGTGATCGGAAGAATGCTCTATATTTGGAGTGACACCGGCGTGTGTGTCGTGTTGGGGCCGCGTGGAAAGCAAACCGAGGTGCACTTGCTTGGGGTCAATAGTGCAGCAGTTGGGGAAAAAAGGAATGTGCCTGATTGTAGAAAGCAGGCAAAATGGTCCTGTGAAAAGATTGTTGAATGTTTGGTTATGTTTAAGTGGCTTGAAGAAAGGTGTTTTGTTTACAAGATGAAAATAAGAAAGTTTTTAAAAAAAAAAATATTAAAATCATTTGATTAAAAGGGAATTTATTCAAAACAAATAAGAAAACAAACACCTATTTGAAATAGAATTAAAAGAAATAAAGAGGAATTAACGGAGTTGAACAAATTGAAATGAATTATAACACTTGAAAGGGGTAAAAACAAATGGATAAAAAGCAGTTTATCAGTTTGAACTTTTTAGTTTTTTTTATCTACAAACGAACTCTGCAGATTAAGACATCAAAAAACAGCAAGGCAGTCATTCAATGCATTTGCCAAAACCACGTCCAACTGAAGCTTAGTTACCAGAAATTTCATTCCATTTCTCATAGCCTGATACTTTCAAGGACTTTGAATCAACAGCTTTGAAAATAAAATTCTTCTCTCCGAGTCCATCGCATCTTCCACCGAAATCCATTCATGTGGCGTTTTATTATGAAGCAAAAATGCTTATTCGTGGTTCAATCCATCCTCACCTACCCCTCCTCACCGCACCGTAGCGGCGCAGACCCGCTCAAGGATAAAAGAGACACCCTTTGTCCCGGCAGCGCATGTTGTGCAGTCGCGCGCATCCATCACTTTATGGCATCTGATTTGGTGTTGCAGTTTTGCAGGTTTCGCCAATGCGGTGTCTAATCGTGCAATCTCATCGTTGCGCTGGTGCTTTGTCGAACTGGTAAAGATGACCAATTCACACGCGAGGAGAGAAGGAGAGAGTGTGTGTAGAGGAGGTCAAGGAATTCTTTTGCGGTTCGCTCTTCCTTTTGATGGCGGTTGTCGTCTTGCGGCCGTCGTTTTATTGTGCAGCGTGCAAAGTGGCTTTTATAGATTACCTGGCCTGAGTTGGCAACATTCCCGCCCGCCGGTATGATAATGGCCGTCAGCCTACTTTGAGGGTGGCTTCAAGGTTAGGTTTTGCAACCTGCGGACAAAACTGCCGTCAGTAAGCAGATGCAGCTAAAGGGATTCCTTTCGGTGGAAGGTACACTATAATTTGGAAATAAAAATAATCTTCACACGCAATAAATGCATCGATCCGCACCGTTCGATGAAATGACGCATCCGCGAAGAATTAACGTCAATTCGCGCCGAAAAGGAGACGATCGGCATGAAAGGTTCGAATGAATTTGATGGTCACGGTTGTGTGGTTTTCGGAAACTTTAAGATTCCTTTTCGCCAGACTTAATGAATGATGCTGCCACGAAATTTGATGGAGCATCCTCGTTTTCGCTCGGTAAGGAAGATCAAAGTGCTTTTAAGCAAGGTGAGGTTTCCTGCTCTTGTTCCAAAGCCCATCAAACACACGAAATATTCGTGCCGCACCGACAGGAATGCGGACCAAAAAACATCCCTCTCATCAGCACACCCTCCCGCCCGAGCGCAACGAATTGCTGCCGGTGAAAAGAGAACGTCCGCCGTATCGTCCACGATAATAAATGGATTAATTTAATCACAGCATGTTGGACATGCGTTTTGATCCCATTACCAGCGGAGAGACGCTCATCGTCGTCGTCCACTTCAACCCGGAGCGCGTTTGTTAATGGCTCGGGCTGTTGGACGGCTCTCCTGTGGGGGTGAGGGCAGAATCTCGGTCGAATCCGATGCGGAACGGTTGCAATGTTGCCCCCGATGGTGAACGGTGAATGCATCCTCCACCAGCACGGGAGTGCATATTTCGGGAGAAATTTCTTGGCTTCAAAAAGATAACCAAAAAAAAAAACAAGGGAAGCTTCTTTCGTTTCGCAATCGTTGTTTGTTTTTGCTCCTCTTTTTATGCTCCAGTCCTTTCCCTCGATGCCTTCCCTCTGCGTTTGTTTTAATTTATCTTTTCCCAGCGGACGGGGGCTACGATTGCCGCACGCGTAAATGGATGCCGCGCGTAGCCAGAGGCTTTCAAGCAATGGACTAAACTGTTGCTCGAAATGTTTGCACCCTCCCCAAACAGCTTGGCAGCGAAAAGTAGAATAAATGATGAGCCGTAACGACATGTGACAAATTCCCCGGCTCGACGGTCGGTAGGGGGACCTTTGTCCCATCACTTACCGCTTGTTAACCGTGGCCGGGGATGGACGGTGGCCGGTGGCCGGGAAATGATGATTTCTTATTAGTGTAAGAGTGCTTTTTGGAGTTCAACCGATTGAGTGAAAGTTAATCCCTGGAGGTGGTGATTTTTTCCCTTTCCTGCTCGAGTCAAGTTAAGATCTGGTTAATTTTTCACGCTGCAGCTTAAAGAACAGTTAATGCGTACTGTTTTTTTTATGTTGGACTGTGGAACTACAGCAAGGTTCGTCACTTGCTGATGCGTTGAAGTCTTTCGTAGTAAAAACCGGGTTAAATTATATCTCAAAGCTCTTTTTCGAACGCTTTTTTCTTTTTTCCTAGCAAATGCATTTAAAAGCAAATAGAAGCAGCAAGAACATTAACAATAAACCGGAATGAATCGATCCAATTTAAAGGACCTAGTTAATCGGAATGAAGATTTAATCCACCAATAGAAAGTCTATAAACCAATCCGTCCAACCCGATTGAATGGTGCTAGCTGGCCGGCCGGGTAATGAAAGTGCAAACGAGCAGCATTGCCGATCCACAAATCGGGCCCATTGGCTGGCATTGAATTGATAATCGCGTTTGTTCGCGTTGAAAGTAATTAAACGGGATCGGAACCGTAGCCGAAGAGATAAGCGGTGGTGGCTGCCGCTGGCCCTGCTTCGTGACCGGTAGAAGCGCTTGATCGAATAAATGAAAACCCCACCCCGTCCCGGGAACAAAGTTCTTTCCAGGTGGTGGCGGAGTGTATGGGGTAGGGGGGTGGTTTTGATTGCTGCAGGATGCTGAAGAGGGAAATTCCGGAACGAATTGAGGGGAACCTTTCCAGGGCGGTGGGTGCCGGGCTGCCGCCGTTGGCAGGGACTGATAGCGATCGGTAGCAACTCCATTCAGATGCCGTGCCTAAGGGGTGGACAGGACGGTAGCTAGTGCGCTGGCGATTGTTTGCAGAACTCGTACACGCTTGGCGAGTGTATGTAATTAGTGTCAGAAGTGTGGAAGCATATGGTTGGGAAGTAATAAAACAAAATCAAGGGGGAGCGGCGGGGAAAAAGTGCTGGAAGCAGGAATTGTTTGAAAGAAAAGAGGCGTTACAAGTGATCGATATTGTAAGATTTAAGACATTTTTATTTAAACTTCGGGTTTATAAGATATTTCTGGAAGATTAAAAGTTATTTTTGCTCTACAAAATTAGAATTATGTTAAAAGGAAAACTTCCTTTACCGATTCAACAAAACTACAAAGTATGCTTTCAAGGACTAAAACAAATATGTTTCTGCACCAGTTCAAGGCACTCGCCCTTCGCTGCACATGCAGCACCATTGAGCTCATGCTAAACTAAACAGACTGATTAATTTAAGCCACCGTCAGTTACGACACCCAGCGCGAATTCCACCTTCATCTTTAGCTGCCACCTCGAGCTGCCACCGCAGCTGCAGCAGCAAACTGTACCAAACGAGCCGTTTTCGATGGTCGGGTTTGGCAATAATGGTAACGATTCTCGATTAGCATCAATCGTGAGCTGTCGCCCAGCTCGACTGCCAGTGTGCACCCGATCAGTTACATGAAAATTAATTAGACTAAGATTCGTCCACCCGTCCGGCAACGAGTGATGAAAAGAGTCGTGGATTTATTGCCACCCTCCCCCTCCCCCCTCCGAACGGCAACTGCGCGCACCAGCTGTAAATGGAGCTGCACCGAGCGTTTGGAAAACGTACAATGTTAGCCCGGGTGGGTGTGGGAAACCGTGAGCGATGGGCGATTACTTATCGGACTGCGGCCGGGGCACAGAAATCCATTAGACTGCTGCCGTACCACCGGAAGCCTAATCTCCTTCTGACCAGCCCTACGGCACAATCCTTTACAAGCCACCGGGTGCCTGTCGGAACATTGTCTGCGAATGGCACAACGGTCCGACCCGGTAGCTTATCGCCAGCTGCCCTTAGCCCGGTAAGGAGTTGCCGATAGGCTTACTCCGGAGGACACCGGTGACCTTTCCGGTGTGTTTTGCGTAGTGCGAAAACAAAGCCACAGTGTTTCGGGCCCGTGGACCACTTGGCGACGACCTACTTCTAGCCTTGCCGGCCCAGGGAATGTGTGGTCTTTTGCGTAATGCGTGCACTACTCCGGACGCCCTGACGGCAGCCCTCCCTTTCGGAGGGTGCTAGCCAAAGATGGTAAAAACATTTTAAACAAAGAGGGTGAGTGCGTACTCCCCCCCCCCCATCCCCTCCCAGCCCGATCGGCAAAATGGTCAAATTAGCTGACGAAGCGGAATTGGCGATTCCTGGGGAAAAGGTTAGTGTTGGCTCCATGCCAGCAAGCCTTTTCTGGAGCTGGGCTGACGTTGGGTACCAATGCTACCGTTCGGGAAAAGATCAACCCCGCTCCCGGACGCCGGATGATCGTTTAATGTCAAGATGAATCATCGGATGAGCCGTTTTTCTTAATGTGCTTATTTTGACGCTAAAAGGTGTCGAACGTGTGGGATTGGGTTAATAACATGTGTAGCGGATTGGAAGTATGATGTTCGATGTTTGGGGGGATTGGTTGCTGGTAGTCATTTCTACGACCGAACCAGCTGTTCGAGACATAATGGGTGCAAAGTTATTTAAACACAACGCTACCTAGCCGACCTTTCGTAAATGAAGCCTACTTCTTCTTACGACTCTGCTGAAATGAGAAAAATCATTTAAAACAAAACATTTCATCCAAGCTTTGTTTTTGAAATTATATTTATTTACATTTATTTATTTATTTGAATTGAATTTAATTTATACATTTATACATTTAATTTATTTGAATTGAAACTGAATTACGGTAGAATACATTAGGGATTGATGACACTTAGAGCATATAAATTGACTTATAAAATTATTTATAGCAGATAAACGCATGAACTATAAAATGAATTATGGCATGTATAATGAACTACAACCAGAACAGATGAATGAACTTAGTCAAAGCTACTAATAGGATGGTTCATTTGGTAAATGAAACAATCCCGAAAAATATAACATTTTAATTTAAAATCACATCACAACAAGTGCAATTTGAAAAACTTTATTTTTCCAGACAGCAAGAACGTGACGTAAACGAGCAAGTCGTTTGCTTGATGTACATTATGTTCAAAGCTTACCATAATCAAATCTCCGAATGTTTGAAAAAGTTTGAGGAACTTCTTTTTGTCTTGTCAGTAATCTATGCATTGCTTTACTATACATTTATGAAACAGATTTAATGGGCTAAACCTTGTACAGTTATCCCTTTAAAAAAGCTTCACCTACAGTGACATTTGGTGGTGGTGATTTATTAGCTCACTTGCAGTGTATCCCCCTCTCTCTCTCTCTTTCACCCCGAGCTGTCCAACATTATTCAACTCGCAAAAATCTGCTGGAATGTGCTCTTGCACCCCTCATAACACCATTTAACACTTTCTGAATTCCGTGGCCACTCGCCATGGTACCCTCCCCAGTGGCCATTACTTTTTCACCCCATAATGTTGGCCGGGTTGACCCTTAAAACACCACCCCCCCTCCCCTTGGGTGGGTGAGAAGGTTACGCTTTATAGTGCACTCGCTCGGCCCGACCCAGAACATATTACATTCCAACAAATCACATTACGCTTAATCATCCGAAGATGCAACAAGGGTTACTTCTTCCTTCCTCGCCTTTCTTCTCTCCAGAGTGGCAAAGTTCAACTGGCGCTTTTCTGCGCTCCAAGTGCAGATCGTGGCTATCCTTTACCTCCCTTCACAGCCTCAGCCATTTCTATATGTCCATGTGTTGCAAATCGATTTGTGCAACCTTCGCGAATGAACTCTGCCGGGGCCACAACTTGACTTTAAAGCGCGGCTAACGCCTTTGTAGTGGGCGGTTGAGACTATCTCCTGACCCCTCTTCCTCCCTCTAGAGACTCATTTTGCTCCGATTAGTGGGTGAACGGTTTCCTAAGCTTATTAGCTTCAAAAGGGAAGACCGTACCGGGACGACTCCCCCTTCGCACCGGCCAGCAGAAAGGCGGTCGCGGTATTAGCAACAAAGAAAGTATCATTTATTTCAATTAAAAATGTGGGTGCATTCGAGTGCAATTTGTGCGTCCCTTTCCCCGCACGGCAAGGGTGCTTCCCGGCCTCGGTTGTGTTGAGCTTTTACATTCTTCCGCCAGCGGAGAACGGACACATTAGGCGGCGATGCTCTCGTATGCAATCGCCGTGCGCTTGTCTTCCGCCTGCATATCGCGGTGCCCTGATGCACCAGTTTTTCTTTTCCAACACGTGTGTGTGTCTGTGCTGGTGTGTGTACGGTGCTCTTCATCAACCTCGGTCGGTATGCATGGTCGTGCTTTTTGCTAATGGATCGCGGTTAAGTAGCATCAAATGCATGGGGGGGGGGGCGGCATGGTATGAGCATGGGACGGTGAAAACGTTTGCACATTTGTCCGTCAAGCTTTCATCAAGCCCGTTGCACCGGACGACAGATGAATGTGAGGGGTGCACCGTCTTTCTCTTTTCCCCTCCCACGTGCTTTGCGCGCGGTGCGGAAAGTGTGTTTATTTTCTCCACCGTTCCGGGTACATTAAATTTCAATTTTAATGAAATGGTAAAATATGTAACACATTAGGGAAGGTGTTTTTTTATCACGACGCGCCAGTCTACGGGGCACACGATCACTTTATTTGTCGTGTTGTTTGCAAATCACGTGCAGTTGGGTTTGCTTTTTGCTGCCGTCCTTTGCAGCATAGCAAAAGGAAAGGTCATTTGTACGGAAGGAAAAGAAAAATTTACTATGAACAGATATCCTTAAAATGGTAACAAAAAAAACCATAAATGAAACTTTAACAATAATGGGAAAAATCCTTCGCCAGTAAAAGAAAATCTTCACTACTGTGCCATTGTATTGTTCCCGTTACCGGAACAAAGCACACAAGAACGGGAACACATCAATGAAAGCTGCCCACAAAAAAACGAGCGACAGAAGAAATAATACCCTCAATGCACGTAATTACCGATGATCGATCGGGTGTAATGGAAGTTTCCTTTTCGGTTTCCCTTACTTTGTGCGAAACGGGCACCGCCTCGGTGCAGCGGAGAGGAGCAAAAGCGTGTGGCGAACGATTGAATAAAGAGATTAAGCAGGCTTAAAACCGCCAATCCGCCGAGCCTACCACTGCCCGATCGGGCGCCTGCAGTGACAATTGCAAATTGGAGCACAGCAAATTGTGCCCTAATGAGTTGACGGTTTGGCGCTTTTGTTTGTCTTACATTTTGCGCACAAGAGAAACGGTTTACATTTGAAGATCTTTTCTTTAAGGTATGAATTGTTACTTTTGCATGTGAATTATAAGATTTTTGTGAGTGAATTTGCAGTACAATATTTAACAGGCAATAAAATACAAATTAAACTGCCTTCTAAAATTTTTCCTGCTTTATGATTTCACTTCTTTCACGATTCACTGACTACCAAGCGGGGCGGATACGAATATTTGCCACTTTCTAACCGTTCGATCATTTCCCCTCCTCCTGCTACCACTGTCACTGCTGCCCATTTGTTCGAAACGGCTCAATTTGTGTGCCCACGATTTCCCTCATAATTTTCCCCCTTTTGCCAGTGCCAGTACGCCCAGTAACGACCGCAACCGCACACCGATTTGTAACGTGTAGCGCACCGGGTGACTTGAGAGTTTTCCTCTTGTCGCACACCATTTTCCACCTGATCGGGTAGCGCGTTTTCACTGGGCGCACGCCGCGCTTTGTTCGGAATCGATTGTTTAGTGATGCGTATGCAAAAACCAAGTAGAATTAAGTTTTCCTTTTCGAGCGGGGGGGTTGGGGGTGTAAGGCGCTAGAGTGTAAAGATGCGGATACGCTTTCCACGAGAGAGTTTGTTGGGAAAATTAGGGAAAACAAATGCAGTTGCTTTCATGGCTTGCGAAGTAGCTAGCTAGTAGCTATTCAATCTTTTCGTTAAAAGTTTTCCAATTTTGGCATGGTTTTTTGGACGTCCCTTTATGCAATCGAAATCATAAAAATATAAAACAGTAAACAAAAGACAATGGTAGCAACACAAACGTGTTATAAATAGAAGCATTTTTCGATGCGCAAGAGAAGATTATGTACAATTTATGGAACACTTACAGCAAACGGTTCTACAGAAAAATGTGATGCTGGTCCCCGCCCCGTCAGCGCCCCCAGTGAGTGTGTGCAGATTGCGAAACCGCCACACAATTACGGCACAGCACGGACGGACGGAACTGTTGCTTGCACAACACCATCTGCACCTCCCTCCTCCCCCACCTGATTGACTGGAGATTCTAACCACCCGACTAATAAGCGGGTCAGTGACCAAGGCCCAACGCCCGGGCTACGGTAGCGATTTCGTACGATATCCGTTCGGCCTTGCTGTTCCAATCCATGCTGCGCTCGGGCGGCCTGGCTTATCAATTAATTTGATCTTCATGAAGAACAGAACCGACGGTGCTTGGTTCGTGTTACGCTGCGCCAAGGTGTTGCCAATCGATTGACGTGTGCTGGCTGCTGGCAGGATCCGATGCATACGTGCGCGACCGGACCCGCGATCCTAGACAACGTGAAGTAGCTCCGAAACCGTTTTCTGAGGTGATCGCTGTGAATCGAGAATTGGTAATAAAATAGAAACAAATAGCTAATAACAAGCAATTATATTGTAAATAATTATTGGCCTGCAACAAATTATGCCACTACGGTGCGGTGCGTCCAGGCGCTGAAGGGGTGACGTTCGCAAAACTCCCGGACAGAAGCCCACAAAGATGAAGCGATAAACGGACAACGCGCCGTGCTTAGAAGCTGACTCCCGAGCGCATTTGCTAAACGGGCAGAACTAATTCCTTGACATTAGCGCAGACGTGGACTTGGGCCGCGGCCACCTCCACACCCAACGCTCATTTATTGAACCAATATTTTTGCACATCCACCTCGGACGGGGGGAAGGGTACTGGTGCGGGGGGGGGGGGGGGGTAATAAAAACTACACGCGATCTTTTGCCGCACTGCATGTTCCGTTTTTAATGGTACGGACAATCACAGCTGCTGATGCTGGTGCTGCTGCTGCTCCCCAAAACACTCGACACTCTCGACGATCCCAGTGCGCATAACAATATAATTTCGAGCAATTATTGAACCAACAACAACTCATGTTTTATGACTCCCACTTATCGCAGCGGCTGGTAAAGTGTATAAACCCGGGTGGAGTTTTATATTACGTTTCGTGCGGGCAGTGAAGGAAATAATTTTGTCTTTCCTTCTTTGCTGCTACAGATGATGGTATGGAATGTTTGTGGCGGGTGGTATAGTGCGGGGAAGGAGTTGGGAGGACGGGGTTTCGTGCATGGTGCAGCAGACGTTTAGTATCGGCGTTAGGAATCGTTCGAAGGGAACACATTTTTATCGCCGTGGAGCATTGGCGAAGGTCGAACGAGTTGGTAGTTCGATAGTTGAAGTGATTGGAAAGGGTGGAGCTGAAGGTGTGAATAAGCAGCTTGGATGAGGGAGTTTGAGAAGCAGAAGTTGGAACCGCATTTGTTTGGAATGAATGCCTTATGTGAGTCTTAAACAGCTTAACAAACTTAATACAGGCGAATGTTGAAGCTGCAAGAAACCATTCTGCATAAAAAATAATGCTTGATTGATTTTAGTTGCGAATGTTTTCCAATTGGTTTTGGAACCACATCACAATTGATTTTTGTTTGATAACGATCTCGAAACAGTCCTGTCGTCAAGCAATCAGAAACGCGGCTCCAATGTCTCAAAAAAGCTAATATTTGTACTTCCGTCGCTCAAATCAGCCTCCGCGATCTGGAGCCCGCCTGCTCACCCCCAAACCATCCTAATCGTGCACGGTGAGTCAGCAGTGGTTGAACTTTCCGTCTTTCCACAGGAGCACGCAGCAACACAAAAAAAAACGGTGCAACGAAGCATAAACACTGCATGAAATAATAAAACAACCGTGGCACACTAAGCAACTTGCCCGCGTTCGCCACTGCTGCTGATCAATTGCATCGTCCCGACACGGCACGGCAGAACGTAAAACGATCGTTTTCGCCTTAGATCGCCGGGCGTGTGCAGCTGCGCGGTGCGGTGGGGACGCCACTTCGAACGGAGTTGCCGCCACCGCCTTCACCGTTGAATTTCGATTAAGAGATGACGGGGTCCGGGGCCGGTAGTGAACGAAACTGCGCTCTAGCAAAGGGTGTGCTTGATGGACTTGAGCGTCAGCGAGGAAGATAAATGACAGTTCAATTTCGAGTGCAATTAATTACTGCCCCCAAGAATGGTCCGAACCGGGGCCGCCCCAGTGGATCTGATGGACGCGCGAAGAGGCCCGAAAAAAACAAGCGATCAGCCCGTTACGAATCACAATCATAAATTTAAGGAACAAAACGATCTGCAAGTGAGGGGAAGTGCGAGAGATGGAGGTTCGTCGCTTGCATCGCGCATAGTAAGTCTTTCGTAGCACAGTGAGGAGGTGCAGGCTGCTCACTTTTCCACCCATTTACCGGGAAGGGGTGGGGGGACCCACAGATCGGCTGCCCGGTGTCGAATGGTAAATTCTAGCAATCTTAATATTTTGACAACTGGCCGCGAAGATAATCGTACCGTACCTCTGTTTCGCGACAACGCTTCACGCTGTTTGCTCCGTAACTTAGGCTCAAATAGTGCTGTCACGCATTAAAGCGAACGACGCTTGCGATCGGTATCATAATGAAGCCAGCAGTGTGTTTGTGTGGAAGGGATGTTTACCGGGATCGGGTGGAAAAGAAAACAAACTTTACCCCAGCGCAGCAGTCTCCGCGGTGGAGTGATTTCGATGCGAGAAAAGAAGCGAACCGAGCAAACGTACCGAGAGACGAAATATGTGGAGCTCATAATAAAATTAAGCATTAAATGAGAGGTCCCGTAGCAGCAAGGCGGGACAGAAACATAAGTGGCCGAATGCAACTGGACGAAAAAAGGGTTTTTGAGAAACTTGAGCCGTTGCTATGCTGAAGGGGAAGCCGTTGAACAATTCGGACAAACGATATCCTTTTCCTTTCCATTTCTTCCAGAGCTTTTTTTAAACACTTGTCCAATAAATAAAATGTTTGACCCAAAGAAGTGGTACCCAGTTGTGCGCTTACCGTACCTTTGCTACTTTGTAGCTTAAAGCGCACTGTTTTCTTCGTTCAAAATCCTATCGGCATGTAAGCTGAGAATTATCTGCATTACTTGTACTACTAGTTTAATCAAAAGAAAATTTACACTCAAGCTTCGTGCAGGCCACGATCACACGCGAAAACAAATTCCCGCAACCCGCCGGCGCGTCAAACCGGCGCGAGCTCATAAACAGTGGAACTTTATAACTTAATTTCACATTAATTATCCATCACCTGTCGTAAACATCTTTATTTTATTAAGATGTGCACACGCTTCCTTATGGACACTCGCAGCAAACGGCAGCAGCCTTTCGAAAGCGCATTCTCGTTTGTCTTGGCGCTGGTCGAGTAAATAAAAACACAACGCTCCCCTTTGCAGCAAGGCAGCAGGATCATCATCAATGACAACGCTTGGTGCAGTGTGTGGACGGAGGCAAAAAGATGCACCTCGGGAACGAGTTGACGACAGAAATGAAGCTCGAATAAATAAAGCGTATGCAAATAATAAACGTACCTGGAAACGATCCCTGAAGAATTGCACACGATCGTTCATTCTTGTGCGCAGCCAGGTGAAAGAGGCTGGAGCGAGGACTACATCGCGAAGATTGTGTGTAAATAAGCAATTTGCTCTCGCGCTGTGTTTGTTCCGCTCTGCCTTACGGGGCTGCGGGGAATCAATTGATGATTCGTTAAGGAATAAGGGATCATTTTTCTGCGCGCTTGAAATAAAATACGAATGTACCCGGGGACGGAGTGAAAGGTTGGCACATTGGTGGCAACGGCCGAGGTTCATTTGTTGGCCGGTCGCATTTTTCTTATAATGACGCTTCCCGATACCGTTTGCGTACTGCCCATTGCACAGCAGGCCGAGGGAAGTGGGCTTTGAAGAAGATCGTTTGGCGAATGAAATTTAACCCTTTTTCGGAAGGCTCCAACGACGATGGACGTTTGCCGGAACGGCTTCGCATGCTGGTCGGAACACAAGCGACGAACCCCCTGCCAATCGTGTCCGTTTTTGGGAGGGTGGGGTACGGGGGAGGAACACAGGTCGGATTTGGTGGTGCATGAAGCTTATGGTAATTTTCGCCACAACGACAGCGCACCAGCCCATACTTGGCGGGGCTGAAGAACCACTCGATGACGATGCCCTCGAAGGCATCCTGCACCGCGTTGACCTCTCGTCACAGCGGGTGCAGTTCGAGGCTTGTATGCGCGTGTGTCGATAAAGTTTTGATATCTTCATTTCATCCGCACTGGGGCAAGGGAAATAAATAAGTCATTTTATTGGGTACGAAATGGCAACTACAGCAACGAAAACCTGGGAAGGTGGTGCCACGAGTAAAACCTCCGTCCTCTTCAGAGTGCGTTCACCAAGGCCGGGCTGTGGGGCAGGATTGTGTTGCTCTTTATTGCCGCCAGCGGACGGGCAGAACCGACAACCGGAAAAGGTACGCAAATGCAAATGCGACAACGCATGCATGCACTAACAATGCGGCCCCGTCTCAAGATGATTCCTTTCCAATCGTTCCGATATCTTGATGGAGCAGCATTGAGTGGGGTGGATAAGAACTGTTAATCTGCGAACAATCCACTTCATGCTGTATGATGATCCTTGCCGTGTCGCCTTGCTGGTTTTCTTTTTTTTCTTACTGCCAATCGGGGCCAATAAGCGCGAGAAAGCTTGCGGATGGTGTGGCCTCTGTGCAAACTGGACGAGGTCATGGTGCTGGACGAGCTGCAAACGAGCGCGGGACGTGGAGCTCTGGTAATTGACTTCTCGGTTTGGGGAAATGTTGTTTTCGGCAGTACAGCCAAACGTAAAGGCGTTTGCTGAAGGTTGTATGATTATTGCTTCTGCAGGAATTGGACGGGAAAGGCAGAAGAGTCCCGTCAAGAAAGGCATTATGGCATCCTTTACTCCACGAGTAGAATGTTTTTTCTGGACAGCGAAGCATCGGGATCGTAAAGCCTGATGAAGATGTAATAATGTGTTAAACATTATTGACTCAATCTGGAGAGGTTTAAGAATGGCTGGATCTCGACCGGAAATGTATGTTTTGTTTATTTTTTGTATTTTGTTAATAGAGAGATGTCACTCTGGAAAAATATCCAAAAACTTGAGAAATTCTGATATTTTAAAGTACATTACATTTGAAAATAAAAAAAAATCTTTTATCTTAATCTCCCAGACACGAAGCCCCAGCTCAGAACGTAGCTCCGTGTACGTAGTTCCTCGTTAGATTTTATTCCTAACAGTTCCAGCAACCCACCCAGTGTAGCTTGTCACCGGGATGCATAAATCTGTCGTTCGCAACCCTCCGGACCCCCTCCCGCTGGGGAAACCTGTGGACAATCATAATTCTGTCATAGAGTCGGCTGACCATTCATGGCACATTGCGTACCACACACGTATGTTCAAGCACACGCCCCGAATGCGTTGGAGTGTGTTCCGGACGTGTGAACAATTATCAGACCTCTGGCACGTAGCAGCTGTCCCGGTAACGTTACTTCCTAGTGACACACGAGAAAATCGCTGTCACCGCGAGATAGCGAAGAACATTTATATCGCACCATCCAGACAGCGCAGGGGCAGCCGTTTGCCACCTCCAGACCCTTTAGGGAGCGAGACAGAGAGAGGGAGAGAGAGAGCAGCTGAGATCCTGTCCGCGCCGGTGCCGCTCTGCCGGTGATCGTGATGAGGTGTGTGATAGGGTGCTAGAATCCAGGAGATCTTGATCCCGTGTGTACACAGGCTCACACAAACACACACACGCGTGCGCACAGGCTTGTTGATCGTAGGGGGGGTGGGAATAAAATGGCAATAAACAACAATTAATCTGACAGCGGTGCTAATAGCAGCCCGAGCTGAGAGCAGCAGGGCGAAAGGGAAACCCCCTTCTCGTAGCACGCTTTGCGCTTCATGGAGACGTTCTTCCATGGTCACGCGTACGGCGAATTCGCTCCGTCTGCTGGTGTAACTACGGCCGGCAGCGCAAAAGACACGACGTGCGCGACTAGACAAAGCCGAGACACTGGCGGCGAGACATTGGCGACATTCAAGCGTCACACACTCATCAAACCAGCGGGCAAAGGGTATGGGAGCACTAGAACTCGTGCCCGTCACCGGGAGGTTGAGTTGATTTGACTACCTACCCCCTTTGGAGGAGCGAATTCTTCCAGCTTCAAATCAATCGGGATGGTGGCGTTTTATGAAAGAAGGAAAGTACACACCGAGGCTCAATTACACGAATGACATTATGGTGAAACTTATCGAAACTGATCTTGTTTATTTCCTGTTAACCATGGGGACATATCCCAGACACTTTTATGAACGGAGGATGTTACGGTTATTACTCTGCTGAGGTGTGACAGAAACAATTACAATCGACATAAGTCCAGGGCATGGGATTACCCATCCCAGAGTTTAGAGGATCTTGGATGATCGCTCTGTGGCTTATGAATTGATATTGCTGATCGTGTTGGACTCAGTCCCTTGGTGGACCACCAGTTTGTCTGGTACTTCGTGGGCGATCATTGGCACTTTGAGTGGGTAGGGAGACAGAAACACTTCAAGATATTCTGCCAGCGGCGATCGGAGTATGCTGCTGTTCTCCTTCAAAGAAGTGTAGTTTTGCGTCGTAAAGAAGAGCCGTTAAATTGATGTTACTTTGGTACGCTTCTGAGATATCGGTTGTTAAAGATAACGTCCTAGAATTGCATTCTTCAAGACAGTGTTCCAATAAATTTCAAGTCGATACTCGTAAGCCCGATTAGGAAATTGATTTGTTTTATGGTATTGGTATCTAGTAATTGTCATAATTTTTCTATTATTTTAAGTGCCTCTTTTGTTGAACGACTTGATTAGGTACCATTAGGAGCACGACAAGAATGTAGCTCAATAAAAATTCTAGGAACCAGTTTAAGGTCCCTCAATGAGGCCAAATTAAGGGGGGGAAGCCTTGCTGTTTTGTTTCACCTCCCAAGATCGTGCCCATGCTCTAGAACACATGCCCCTGCTTTGCAAAACAAATGATCCATTTCGAAACACTTAAAACCCTCGTTTCGATCACCGGAACCGCCGGCCTTCCGCAACCTTGGGCACAATGGCCGGGCGATGTTATCGTTACAGGTCCGTGCCGGGAGATTTGCGGTTCAATTACGTTCGCCAACGCCTACCGCCCGACCAGGTTTCGGACAGTGAGCGAGCGTTTGATTTCGGCCAGCTGCAATAAACTCATAAATCTGTACTGACAGTAGCGCGTGTTTGCCGTTTGCCGATCGCATCCACGGCAAGCGAACCTGGAGCACCGAGCGCGGTTTTAGCTAATTTTTCATCAGGCTGACCTTGCCCCCGAAACGGCTACCTATAGGGCTTATCTGAAAAAAGCTACCCGTGGCTAGGGTAACAATGGGCCAGTAGCCATCCACTCCAACCATCAATCCATCTAGCATCCATTGGCGTGAAAGACAGCGGACAGCTCGCGGGAGGGCAGCTGAGGTGCGGAGGCAGCTGAGCACTCTATCGAAAGATGTGGATCGAAGGATCAGTGGAGGCTTTGTGCTGTGAGTGAAATATGACTAGCGGCAAGGTCACTCGAAAGCCGTGCCAACCAAATCCATTGGTCCATAAAAATCCGCGATACCTCCGCGCTGGAAGTAGCACGCTACTAGCGGATGCGGACGCCAGATTGATCGCTAATAAACTCGATCATGCTCTCGTGGTCCCTGTGCATAACTCAGAACACGCTTTGAAATTGAGTCCTGAAGCAGTATGCAAAAAAAATAACAATATTGCCAAAGCTGTTTGGATCCGGTGCTGATCCAGGGTGCATGCTCCAACAATGCCTTGGTCCAGATCTTGGTCAGTGATAAATAGAAGCCACGTAGTAAAGGGGCGCCGAAGTAGCGCCGGCGGGAGTACGACCACCGCCCGAAACATGCCTACGACTCAGACCGTGTTCGCGAGTGTACAACCGGCAGCACCACTAGAATCCCCAGGAAGTCACCCACCCGATGCCTTGGTCGATGCGGGAACCGCAGAGTCGCAAGGCGCTTGTAGCTCACAATCGTACAGAGGATTACTGATCGATCGATGTGTGTTTCCCTGCCCTTTCCTGCTATCTTCCTCTCCGTCAACTACAAATCATCACAAATCGTCCGGCTGGACGAGCTGAACTTGCACCGTAACGCTTCACGATGACGACATCGATCAGTCTGTGCTGGGCTGAAGGAAACGCGGATTATCGGAATGCGCGAATGTGCGCCTTGGCGCGAACAGACGCGACATGCGATCGCGTACAACGAAAGCGAGGGCGAGATCGGCACGGGAAGATATCTCCACGTCCTGGACGGACACGATAGACACACGCGAGCTGTTTACTCGGTTGCCTGCCGGCCTGCTTTGGGGGCCGACTGTGAGGGACTTAATCAACCGATCAACAGACGAGAAAAGTAGGAAACTTTGAAAACACACATCACCAAACAGGTACGGGGTTGGAAAACATAAGGAACATGGTCGGTTTGGAGCATGATTAAATTGTATTTTCGGAATGGTATAGGGTCTGTCCGCCAGCACAACACGGACATTGGGCAATTCTGGTGTGCCAGTGGTGTGATTGCAAAACCCAAGCCTTGAGGGAAGTTTCCATGATGCCTGTTTGGAAATTAAAAGAAAAAATTGAGTCACTCAAGTAGCTGCTACTTAAAATTGGAATTGTTGCTTGGAACTTTCCAATTGGGAAATTCCTACACCTAATCACCACTGCTATGTAACAAACAGTGATTGCTAATGAAGAAGCGTTATCTTGCCATATTTTCATCACCTCGAACGCTTCCATCTCTGGTGCCTCAAAGCAAAGACTAAATCAAAACTGACAGCGGGTGCAACGGTTATGGAAACGTGTTGGGAAATTCCACATAGTTCAATTAAGAAGCTTACCCTGTAGCTCCCCCGGCACTGCACGGTGACAATGTTGATGATGCACGGTCCGAAAGGGCGGTAGCTCGTCGGGTTTGAAATGTCACCCATGTACGAATCGATCGCAATTTATCGCCCCAGTAGGCTGTGAGGTTACGATACGGTTCGTTGATTCGGTTCTCTAGTTCGGTGCTTCTGCCGCACTCGCCAGTATTGCGCAACCGAGGTGCCGAGGTGACCGTGTCGAAGGATCCTCCCCGCGAAGGGCTGGCAACGAAAATGGTAAACACCGGTGGAACCTGTTTCACCCCACCGACGCTCTAACGACCCCAAAACGCCATTTTCGGTCGATGATTCACTGCGCGAGCGAGCGCGGTACCATCATCTTGCGGGCACGATTTGCACATCGGAAAATTCGTTCGGGAAAGGCCCCCCAGCAAGGTGGAGGGTGCAATGGTTCTGGCAAGCACAGGCAGGCAAAACCGAAAAGCGCAGAACACATGTTCACGAATGTGTCGGAGCTTGTGGATGGCAATTTGCATTCGCACAGGCTTTTGGGCTCGAGCAGCAGGACGCTTGGTGTGCTTTACATTGAATCGAGCTTGGCGTCGCACCTACGGGGTAGTGTTGTCTGCATGGTAGCGAGGCCCCTTGTACTGGGACGGCATTCCGTTTGTTGAATGAATATCGAACAAAACCCCACAAGCTACACCTCCAGCCCGTGTAGTTGGGCGAAAAAGATAATGCAATTATGTAGCGACGCTGGCCGGGCGCAAGAACCTAGCACCTACAAGCGCAATAGAACGCGATGCAATTGATTCACTTCGATCATCTTGCACTCGTGTAGCGCCTCACTGGGCGGCGGCACTGTGCGGCTGGCGGCGAGGCAGAGACCGAACGCTGAAAGTAACATTATGCTCCAAGCAACCTACCGACGGGTGGCTGTACTGGGCGCAATTTATTTGCCACGGTCGCGCCCTGCTACACCAACCAAAACGGCACATTCGCGAAGGTAACCCAAGGCATGGAAGGCATGAACCATTTGGGCCTCCCAAACACATCCAACACATCCTATCGCGTCATATCTGCACGAGCGCTGAGCGGTGTGAGCGCTCGCGAGATGCAGCTGTGTCGCTGCCTTAATGGAGCGGCGGCCCCTGGTGGAGCCCGCCGAAAGTTACGAAATCTGCCAGCTGAAGGTCGCAAGTGGCCAGCACGCTCACGATGCGGCCCATTCGCTCGGACGCCGGTCGGGGGATGATGAGTCAGATGGGGCTGAACGACGGTAGAACCAACTGCTTCATGTACCACTCTGCGCTGTAGGTTCGGCAGGACAAGCATTAGAAAGAAATAAAGCAACAAAAACCCCAGGCCCGGCGCGAAACCAAGGCGAATGGGCACCGCAAACGCCGCACATTCCAGCGGGCGTGAGTCATCCTCCAGGGCGTGAGGTGATACTGCGTGTGCTCGGTGGCGTTAGCGGTCCCCTGCTAATATCTTGTTTGGGACCGACAGAGTAGGGTAGAGTATGTAGTGTGTGCTTCCCCCCCCCCCCCCTTGGACCTTGTTTTCACATTAGCTGAAAGTGATACCGTATCCACAAGATCGATGCTCGCAGTCATTAGGGCAGTTGGGGTGTTGTGCTGTGCGGTAAATGGTGACAAGTCGTTCATGTTCCCGTGCGGCTGGGCGAGCTGTCGGGGACATGGTTTATGGGTTGCGCTGTATCATTTAGTTTGTTTGCCGTTTTGGTGTTTGCGCTCCTTTCAAAACAGTGCCTGAGAGCGATGGGGCTGTGGGAAATTGAAGGAAATTGAAACGCTAGCATTGATCAAGGTAATCAATTAGGAGACAGGGTCTGCTTGATGCAAGTTACGCATTTGGAAGACCAGAAAAGCATTTTATTTCGTTTTATTTTGCTCTAAGAAGTTATAACTACTCATTTATGATTTTTGAATCGTTACTTTTTTATGAAATCCCATTAAGTCATCATAGACGTTAAAAAACTAAAATGAACTGAAATCAGCAAGCTACTCACAAGAGATCATTCACCCTGGGGCTTTTATCAAAAAATAATCGTAAAGATATCTGACTGAATGAAATCCTTGGTGAACTGGGCCGACCCAAACACATTTACTACTCATAAAAATTCATAACTGAAGATCAAAACTCCTGGCTTCTACCCTGCTTTCCCCCCATCGGACAAATTAATGCTCCAAGTGATCGGTTAATCTGTGCGGCAGATGAAGGAGACAGTTCGAAAAATCATCAAAATGCACATAAAGGTAAATACCAAAAGTCAATTCCTCTCCAACAAGGGAAGATAGCTCTTCGCTTGGACGTCGCGCTTTTCGCCACAGTCCGTGGAAGGAAGTTGTACTCAACATTTAATGCGGGCGTGTATAAGTGTTCGTGTAGCGTGTGTGTGCACTTTTTTGGAGACGATCAATAATCGTAAAACCAATTTTATTGAGATATAAAAATATTGCACGGGCGGTTTGCGAGGATTTGTGCGACTTTTGTGGGGACGTCTAGGTTCTTCTTGAATGGAAAGTATCCCACAAGCATCGGGGCGGGCTGAAATTGATGGGTAATTTTAACGATCTCCGTGACCCCTGATGGTCATAAGTTTGTTTTCTTCCCCTGCCCAAGGGTGACGTGCGTTCCGTATCGGTTCTCATCATTTGGCGCTTAAATACCTTCCTCCCAGTTCCATGCAAAGCAGCGAGAAACATCTCCTCACCGGTGGCAGATTCAATTCAGGTAAATCTTTTTACGACCCAATCCGTACCATCGGTTGTGCAGTTGAGTACAATTAACGCGAACCGCTCCTTCCTCTCCTCTCGGCAAATTTTGTTTATTTATTTGCAAAGCACCCTTTAGCGAGCCCGATTCGCACAATAATCAAGAGCACACCGTCCCACCGCCCGACAGCGATGCAGAACACAGCACAACCTTTCCGCCCATCGTGACCGGGGGAAGACATATTTTACGCTTTATATGTGACGGGCACGGGTACTTAATTTGAAGTTCACCTAGTGACAGATAATTGCCCGAAATCGACGATGCCCGAAATCGGGATCATTTGCCCGGGCGTGCTTTCTTTTATTGTTCTGGTGCGCGAGCGGGTGTAAGTAAGACGTTCGCTTCGTTAGGCAGCGCAGCGTTTATGATCGTGATCGAGATTGGGCGTAAATTATGCAAGCATATAAATGCTGCCTTTTAAATGTCACTTTTCGGGATAATCGAATGAAAAAAGTAAAACACATGACCATTGGGTGAGAATTGTTTCCTGGGGCGCACTGAGGATTGTTTCGGTCGGAATCTTAAAAGACGATCAAGGTTGACGCTACATGTTGCTGGGATATAAACCGACGGTTGAATGTTGCTTTAGGGAGGGAGTGGTTCAACCAATGTGAAGAAGTCTGTGGGCTAAATGGATAATAAGGACATTGCCCAAATTTTATGGCTCGTTATGCCAAGCCTGAGATTGAGATTGTATGTTTCAACGACAATGTAACCCCATTTATTGCGCATAAAAGTTATACAAGTTAATCAATTTGAAGTCGTGAAATGAATGCAATTTTAGTATCCATAACTTCAGAGCTAACCCAAATTGATCCAGTTCTATCAACTCCATCACTTTAGGTTTCGATGCTCACTCGCTGCTAACGAAAGGGGGAACCAGCAGGCCATCAGCGTTTGCTAACACCCCCCCCCTCCCCCTGTTTCTGCAAATTTTCGCACATTAGCCGCCCAGGGGACGAACCTTCGCAAGAAGAAGGTTGCAATTACATTACGTGTATAGCACGCGCAAAGATCGTGACAGGGCGTTAATTCTTTTCCATCCGTCCCGAACCGGCCACCGCATCGAAAGCGCTGTACACCGCTGTACCGGGGAAAGGTTCGTCGCTTATCGCCGCACAAAACAAGTCTTTCGTTTTCAAACACTGTGGTGCTGTGGCGCTCTGTATTCGCCCGTGTTTTTCGGTTTTATATTTCGTAATTAGTTTCGTATGCTGGTCGATTTGGTTTCCTCGGGGACGGCAACGAGGAGGTGAGGATTTTCCGTGTGGAAAAAGGGGGGAAACTCTGCGCAAACAAAAGCTAGCCGCTAGTGTGGCTGCAAAAGGGAACGAGCGGCTGTTTGCTGGGAGGCGGCGTAGCAGTCATGTTTACACTAATGTGATCGGTGGGAGGAGTAGAAACATAAATTTAGCTCCCCTCACCCGCTGCTATCGTACCGCGTGGCCGGTGGCAAGACGCGCCGTGTGTGTCTCGTGATGAGCGCACGACCGAGCCGCAGCCCGGGCAACACGCGCCGGGACGAAAGGCTCATTTTTCATCCCTGCCAAAACGCTCCTGTCAACACGTGCGTGCATGTGTGCTTAAAGAAAGGAATGCTCGCGGGAAGAAGCAGTGCATCTAGCCCTTTTAAAGGTTTGCTTTTATCAAATCTCTTCTGTTGTACAGTGGAATCTCAACCTGGCACACTGCGGCGTAGGATAAGAGCAACGAGTTTCACTTGATTGCATCGATCGAGCTACTGGCCGTGTTTGCAATCGCGCGGAACGATAATTGAGGGTAATTTTGTGCGCAGCCGGAAAGCAGGAAGCGACCTTCACCTCTTCTGCCACTGATAATTATAGGCGTTGGTGGCAGCTGTGTTGATGGATTAGAAACGGCTGCTATGATTGATCGTACACGATAAAGCTACTTGCAGGCGATATCGGTAGAGAAAATTGAGGCCACCAATTTATGGCAAGGATGAGTGATCTAGATCGCCGGTCAAAGTTGCTAGAAGTTTCATTTTATCCATTGATGCAACGTCTCCCCCAACAGCGCAAGTAGAAAAGCAATAAACAAAGCAAAACCCATCCGATCGATGGTTGTCAGTTCATTAGGGCGCACAGATACATCAGCTGTTGTGGCGGGGCCTGGGAACGACCTCGCCTTGGGCCGGTCGACAAAACAACTTTCACTGTCGTTTTCACCGGCGGGCTTCTTCGCGCAAACCTTTGCGAACACATCCTTGAAACTGGCGCGCTGCAGCAACCACCAAAAAAGGGAAAATGTAAATTTCTTCCAGCCAGAGCCGGGTCCGGTGCCGGCTTGCAGCACGAGATATCAATCGTACGCCGGTTTTGCGATCGTAATTGGCCGCTGTCGCCGGCAACTCTCTCGGTTCTCGTTCGTTTTGCTTCATTTGTTCTCGACGGCGACGGCGTAGAGCAGAGCGGAGGCTGCAGCGGGAGATGATTCCAGCGCGACAGTCACCTCAACGTAAAACAACGCACAAAAGGATGTTTGATTACGGTGATGAGATATTGAATTCTCGAAAGTAGGATCTCCCTGTCCGAAGCAGTGCCGGGAATCTGATGGGCCTGTTGGGTTTAATTATTTCAAGAACACAAAATATGCGACATAACCTGGGGTCGTTGCTGCCGCCGAGGCGAAAGGTTCCTTTCTCTTGCGCTGGATCTTGCTTTCTTGTGTTCCTTTTTTATTGGTCCGGTTGCTTCGTCGGTTTGGAATCCTTTTCCAAACCGGCGTGTCAAGCTTCCTTTCCATCTTGGAAGATCTTTCGCAAGCAGGCGCTCGAGTCCTGTGTTCCCGGGTGGAACGGTGAAGCGTGTATGAGTGACCAACGCCGCTTCACGTTTTCGCAGAACCCCGGAGGTCGACGGGTTATGGTGTGTTTGTTTTATTCTGGTCGCCGGTACGGTATTCCATTCGGTTTCCCCGGCTTCTTTCACTTATGTGATGTGATTTAAGGCTGTGATGTCCCATCAGCGATCGGCGCGAGGGGTCATAAATTATTGAAACGCCGGGTGACTGTCACCCCGTTTCAGTCCGGGCAGGGTGACAGGATGGACTTTCGCTTTTTTTGGTCGAGGATAAAACAGGACATTCAACTGTGTTGGGAGGGAAAGGAATGTGTTGGAAGAAAGTAGCATTAAAATTGTGGTCTTGGGAAGACATTGCTATGGACTAGGTAGCACATAAAAAGCTTTACAGATTTTGAATATGACGTCGAACTGTTTGGATCCTGGTCATGACACCAACAAAAAATAATTATGACCCACAGGTTCAGGGCTTTAGACCAATCGTTTTGAATATTGGTACAAGTAACAATAAAAAACAGGATTTTAATATTTAGAAAACGCATTCTTTATGTCTATTCCAGCTATTCCAGTCTATTGCCTAATATAAATCCTACTCACGACGCACGTCGCTTCAATTATTGTGCGCAACAACTAGCATCACATTGAATCGCAAATTGAGCATCAAACTGTCGTCACATTTATTGAAATGATCGTTTAACAATTCAAGTGAATCCTTTCGGCTGGCAGACACGCTGGGCACCCTGGGCAGCGGGTGGTAAACACGTAAAACCTGCGCCTGCGTGCACAAACAGCACTACCCTCGCTTGTTTTAACTTTTGTTGCGCCAATTCCAATACCGTTTACGATCCGCTTTATTGCCAACGAATTGCACCTTCAATTGCTAGATTCGTTGCCTGCCAGGTGACGGCTCCATTGACGTGCGCGTTAGCTTGGTGTTTTGTTTAGCTTAAGCATGAAATTAAATCTTCATTATTCCCTGCATCCTGCGGGTGCCTGATGGCCTACAATCGATGCAAAAATCGGCCAACGAAACGTGTGCATTTGAGATTGTTTTATTACGTCCGAGAGTGCATCGCGCCCGATGACGTCCGCCGTGGTGAACAAGGAAACTGCAATTCGATTTGCGAACGCCCTGCTTCGTTTCCGCAACCCTCGACCGCTGCAGACGGTCGGTTTTTATGAGCTTGACAAGTTTATCTACGACCGCACGACAGCGGCCCACGGCCCACACCGTTTTGGTTTCATGAAGAATGTGTCACTAGTCGCAGGTAGAAGCTTGAAGTCTGCTAGTGAGAGTGACTTCCTCTGCTGCTACGAGCCGTTACCATGCCAAAGGGAAGCAGAGGGGGGGGGGGAGTGGGGGCAATCCTATTGAGGGTCCATTGCTCGATACGACTCTCTTCTACAGCTTCGAAGTGACACGGCGATGCCCACGGTGGTGACCAATGTGCAATGTGCCGTAAATCGATGTGCGAACGCCGAAGGATGGAAGGTATCTGGTTGGGTGAGGCTGCACGGTTGCATGCATGTATTGCACGGTTCATGGCTCTCGGTTGTCCGCCTGGTCTCGCACTCGATTATTATTAATGTAAGCGCAAGGAGGGCTGCGTAATTTCCGCTCGGTTGCCGGACCCAGGCGGCTACGGTGGCTCTGATTAATTGCTTTATCATCGATCTGCGGTCAGTCTGCCGGCAGCATCGCGATCAAGATTCGCTTTTGGGTGGTGCTCTACTTGACATGATGGATGCAGTTTCGTTTCGTGATTAGAATAGTAATGTTAAAGCATGGCTTGAAATTTAAAATAAAAGAATTTTTGTAAAGCATTGATGAAGTAGAACAAAAGATAGCAAAGCAATAATCATTTATGAATCTCCATTTTCCGAAGCTCCATAAGCACTAGAATGCATAGCTTAAAAACTCCCGCTAGCAACACATTCTTCCCCTCACCCGGCACCGAGATGCAAAATGCACTCGAGCCCACCAGCAGCACCCATTTAAACTATCGGTGTCAAATCACTTATGACCGTAACGAATCAGCCCGCCGAGAAATAGCTTAGTGACCGATATAGATTCCGGTGCCCGGCGGGCTTTTGCTTGCCTGCTTGCTTGCCAAAGTCTTGAAAAGAAATTACCGTACATTAACCATTACGGCACATGGCTAAACCAGGGTGTTGGAACGATGGAAGAGGACTTTTCTTGCACACCCATAGCGCTCAGCGGGGCTGGTCATGGGCGAAAGGCTCAACCTTGAAGACGTTGAAGATTTGACCCTAGGGGAAGTAGCCACAGACGGAACGAATGCTCTTCGGGGGAGGTGTAAGAATGAATTTAACCCATCACAGTGAGAAAGCATTATAGTTTTTGTTAAGGAAATGTGGAAAAAGATTTTTAATTTTGAATGAATTGTTTGTTTATTTCTCAAATTATTAGTCTTTTTAAAAAGATAATATTCACATTACTCTCTCACTGTTTTCCATACACTTTGCGAATATGTCCATTTGTGAAGGTGATACAATTCCACTGTCCACAGCAGGCAAGCAGCGCGGAGAAGGGGGAAAAAGATTTACTTTTATTGCCGGTCACGTGATAGATATGTTTATGGGGGATTGAATAAAAGTTAATTGAAAAATTGTTGCTCTTCATGAAGACATAAATCTGTACCACACACAGTACTGCACTCCACACTCACACAGGTTCACCACCAAACAGAAGTTCAAGACGATCGATTGGTCAGGTGACGAGGTGATTTGATCCAAGTTGCGATGTTAGGAAGATATACTTTTTGTTTTTTTATGAAAAAAGATATCCATGGAAATAATCATGCTACAGATTAAACTTACAACAGCATCCAAGGAGTTTCTATTTGATGTACATTTTGTATTATATTCAAAAAATTGCATTCATAAAATTGTAATATAGATTCATAATTCTTACTCTTATCTGGAATATTACCTTCAGATTGGTTGATTTGTTATCAATTCGAAAATTGTGAGGCTTTCATGAGTCGTTTCTAGAAGCATTAAGTAATTTAATGCAACATTTCGTCAGAACTACCGCAAACGTCCTCCACGGAGCGAGTTAGATTTCTTTGTCTTTACGGTGCACGGCATTCGTGTGCTCTCTTCGAACGATATCTTGCACGCTCGTCTCCACCACACACCATAGACAAACTTATGGCTGGTGGTACGACCAACAGTCACTATGCCTACTAACCCCTCCTTCTTGCCCCATTCGTTCCCTTCCCCGTCTCATCCCAGCCCACATCCAGAATAGCGTCTGACCACGACCAAACCAGTTCGCAACATCGCAAAATACTATCAACATTAACGGATTTACAAGTTTTCAGCATTTCGCTTCCCCTCGCATCCCATCCCAGCCACCACGCTAATCTCCTTCCACTCACCTTCTCCCTTGCGTTTTCCTCCCCCGTGGTCGGACCGAAGCAACCGAAGGAGGCCACAGGCCGGTCGCTCGGCCGCCGCTCGGCGTTTTTCGTTTGGAATAATTTATATAATAAAACCGACATTAGAAGGGCAAACGCCCATGCCCGAGGCGTAGTAGATTGTAATTTAAAGTGTATCGCGTTCACTCTCTGCAAGCAGCGTGGCCTCCACCGCGCGACGCGACGTGTGTGCGTGCGTGCGTGTGTGTTTGCTTGTGCCCGTTGCCCGTACGGCCCTCGCCAAGATTTCGACCTGATCGTGCGCATCGATTCTATCATCCCCCCGTGTCTCGTCGATCACCTCTCCGGTTTACCCATTCGTCTACCAGAGCAACCCTCCCCCTCCGCCACCTCGGCAAGGAACCTAATCGATCGACGAGCCACGAGGAGCGATCATCAAAGGGTACGGCAAGTCTCGCCAGACACACAAACACGGGTGAGCGGGCGAGTCCAACTCCCTGTGGCCCGCGGGCTCTAGAGTTCTGTTTGGTTCGTGCGCCCTGTTGTGGTCAGATCGATCGGCGCGAGACGACCGGCTGGAGACATTGGAAGGGAGCAACTGGAGAAGGCGTGATGGCGTGAGGCGATGTATGTTTTCGCTTTCAACCGATCAGCGAAACTATGACACGAAGATATGCATACAACATCCGACCTCCTCAGGACGTGTGGAACACGGTGGAGCTAGCGCTGTGCAGAAAAGGCTCTACGACTGCTGCTGCTTGGACTCTATTGCCCCAAACACGATATGTGCATGCCAAAGACCAGAGCTTAAGCGTGAGACGAGGGAGGGAAGCGATCGCTTTGGAGGTGATCCTTTGCAAGATCGCACAAAACGGCAAAGCAATGCAGTGCTATTTCGCGGACTAGTGTGGCCGAGGTGATGTTTCGTATTGGACGCCCGCGCACGCGCTCATCGCGTCGGACTTGTTCGATCGATCTTGTGTGCTTTTGTTTACAAAACAGGGAAAGAAAATATTTCAGTTTTCTTATTGTTTTTGCAACATTAATTTCGATTTCTAACCGCTGAAAACTATAAAAGTAAAATAAATACAAAGTAGGGTCTAACTAAAAAACTCTGAAAACAGCTAGTGTTTTATTCAACAAATGCTTTCAAAAAACAGTTTAAAATGCTGTTAAATTAATTTTCTGTGCAAAAGTGACTTAATTGCTGTAAATTTCTTAAATTATTTTCACAATCTATTCTTTTGTGACTCAAGTTGCCAATCATGAAGATCGCCTTACATATTTTTTAGTTAAACATATGCGTACGTTTTTAAGTTACTTAGTTCTGCACCTCTTGAAAATAAGTAAATAGGCCATGTTTTCATGGCATGCCAACTATCAGGATCCTTTGCTACCACCAAAGGTCTACGCCAGGGAGATCGGTTTGCCTGTCTCTTCTTCAACCTGGTGCTAGAGGGGGTCACCCGCGACTAGATGGTGGAGACTTCGGGAACCATCTTCTACAAGTCAACCCAGATCTTAGCCTACACTGATGGCATAGACATGGGCTATCCGGTGGGCCCACCACATGGACAGAGGAGGCGTGGTAGGCCCAAGTTGAGGTGGGAAGATGGCGTTGAGGCCTCCGCCATCAGTGAGTGGTTTCAGTGTTTGTTGCAGCAGGCCAAGACCGCGAAGCGGTTGTAGCGCCCGATAAGTAAGTAAGTAGGTAAGTAAGAGACAAAATGTGGTGGGTAAAAGCCAAATATTGATGCATTCTGTCATAAGTTTGTGTCTTAGGGTTAATATTTGATGACAATGACTCTAATTGCTAGAGAGTTTCATTACCTGACCAACAAAAAGGTAATTATGATCGTAACTCTTTAATTACTGAAGAGCTTTCAAAATATCGCTCAATGATTCAATGATCCTAGGTCAAAAGTGGCCAGATTCCTCAACCTCCCTCCCCTTCCCCTCCTTTTCACCACTGCAATTAATTGCCCACAATTCCACATCCTTATATGATGTCCACCGCAATGTGGATGATTTGATGCGATTGCACCGCGAAACCTGAATTGCCGCCCTAAAGGTAAAGGGAGTATAAATTAAATCCGTCGTCTCTATCTGATCATCGCACCAGGCTCACGTAACACATCCTCATACCCTCACACACATGCCTGATGCACTCACAGAAACGAAGGCAAACGGGGTTTTTGCAACAACAAAAAAATCGAGAGCGAACCGAAGATTATTTGCCTATCACCCTTTGGGTTGGTGCAGGCTTATCAAAAGGCATGCCGCCGCCGCCTGCACGGCCTCACCATTCTCGTCAAACCAGACAGAAAAAAAACCGGCCGGACGAGCCATATCGAGGTGCAACAACGACTGCAAACGGCTGCATCACACACCGTGGCTCTTTCAATCTCTTCTGCATTCAAATCGCCGTGCGCTTTGCTGGCGAACGCATCGGTCACAACCAGAGCACGAGACACTCCAGCCTTGCCCAACGCGAGCTGCGCGGCGGCCACCGAGAAAGCAATTTAACTTTTCTAATTATCGCTAATGTAATCAAGTGATGGCGGGCGGGCTGGGCCAGTGCGCTCAAGGATCGCGAGAATGTGCTAAACTGCGGCACGAATTGCGTTCGTGTACACTCATGGCAAAAGCTCGGTGACCCGGTTTTGGGATGCGTTGCTTGTAAAAGGAGATGATTGAAGACAACGACAAGTACGATCAACATTTTTTGATACTTTGTAGACGTTAAAGACTCCTTTCAAGCACTCACAAGATTTGCCAATTCCTTCGCCACAACATACTTTCTTCCATTTGTGCGAAATGATCGTCCGTAATGTTGCTCCAGCTCGTTTTTGCAAAAGATAAAGTTGAGGAAAAATTGCACTTAACCAGCGCTTCACTTCCCACCCTTACCCTCCCATCGTTTATCGTAACGGAATTTTATAATATCCTTTTTATCGCCCGTAATTACGTGCAAATCACACCATTCGCACCTTCAGATATGATTTTCCTAAAATTGTTTCCCCAACGATAAGCAAAAAAGACGAAATCATCCTCACACCCGGTGTCTTGCCAAACCGAAGGGAGCACCCACTTTAGCGTAAGATTGTGCGATTAATTGTGCCAAGCTTCCCGCATCCCGCGTTTCACAGTCGGGCGCTTTTCTTGTGCCGTTTTTTTGTTTCCATTTTATTGCCATCACTTACCGCGTCCTGCAACCGTTATGATGAATCTTCTCGCCATCAATTAAAATTGCACTATTTATCTTCGTGGTACCGGCCGGCCCGATGAGGCCCGAATTGTGCGTCCACCCAGTTCGGCGAAAGATATCATTAAAAATGGGCCCGATAGTGGTGGTTATCAATTTTCTTATCTGTTCCACCGAGGGGGCTAGTAATGTGGTTACGCGAGCGCGAGAAAGATCTGCGGACATTCTTAACAAGCCCATGACGAAGGTGTTTCGGGGCATAACTGGTCGGGTGCAGTTGCTGTTTTCTTTCCACGTTCGCTTGGCTTTTCCCCCCGGGATGATGATCGAGCGGCCACAGACGCTACGGAACAGTTCAAAAGACCTCCACAAAAAAGGGGAGCAAAAGCAAAATTCGGTCAACTCCGGTGCGAGCCGCCGGGTAATGCCGAAAATTAATTGACTCAATCCGACCAAACAAATTTACCCGAAATCAAAGCCCCATCGCCCATCTCGCAGCGACGCAACCGCACGTAATCATCCCGGCCTCGGACCTCGCTTGGCTTTTGCTTTTCCGACCCGGCCAGGCCTGGTGGGCGACGGAAGAAAAATATGAAAACATTAAAAGGTAGCCGCGCGCGCTCACCCGTGTCCCAAGGGCTCGTTATTAAATGATTCGAAATCAGTTGCGCTGAAGGAAACGCAGAAACCCGGCGTCGGTGGATAAGACAAACAGCCCGCTGTGCTGTGCGGTGCAACCAGCCGAAGTTGAATTTCGGGATGACTTTTGAGCAAATAATTTCTTCATTCCAACCAGCAGCCCTTCATGTTGCGGGATGCGCTTTTTGAAGCTTCAAAAACGCAATGTCCACTCCTTTTGGGGAGGAAGGGTTTCGCCCGCCAGAAAGAAAGAGTATCGTTTACTTTAATCGAAGCTATACGTCTTGGGCAGTTTTGGGCTTGTGTTTCAGAAAAATAGGAGATAAAAAAGGAGTACTTGCAAACTTGAAGACGAATCGTGCTAGCATCAAGTGTCTTCCAGTGCCAGCGAGCGGATGTGCCGCGGTAATGTGATTTCTTTCGTATCAATTTTCGACCGACAGAAGCTTTCACCGGACGCGATTGAAGATCCCTTTCACAATTCAGGACATCTCCTGTCCGCAAGCAGATGAATCGTGCCGGTGGGCAAGAGGGCCTGATCTTGGGAGAAGACTTTCCCTCTCGTCGATGCTTGAACGGGCTAGGTGATACTTCATAGTCGTTCAACGTCCAGCTTCAGATGCTCCGGTGGTCCCAATTAGCTACAATTTCGATTACGATAATTCGCTCTCTGCTTAGGATGTGGCTGGTGAGGAGCAGGTTGATCGGTTAAGTGATTTTTAATAGCTTCGAGTTAGCTCCGGCTGTCTGCCATTCTGGCGTCATCTTCCGAAATTGAGTTTCAGGGTAATAGCAGCAGAATAGAAAGAGAGAGAGAAGGCCGTTTTTGAAGTGATGATGGACAGGTGAATGGAGAAAGGTATCTTCACAAGATTGAAGTTGAACTGGAGTTTTTGACTTTGAAAAGTGATTTTCTTGAGGAATTAATGCTTTGAAGAAGATTAGGCGTTTTCAGACACTTTGTATAAAACATAAGTGTTCTTACTATTTTTCATATATTCTAGGAAACTTTAAATAAATGCTATTATACCAGACTTTGCTTATTTTTTCCAGAGGAGTTACAGTTGCGAAGAATTAGCTCCTCTGTTACAGGTACAAAAGCACAAAAAAAAAATCTTAGCTCCGGCCTGGTTTTAATCTAATATAGTTGATGTATCAAAAAAGAGGTAGAAGTAGAAGAATCTGCCAACAAACAAAATGATACCAACAAAGTATAAGCGATTAAATAAAGCCTCTGCTCCGCTTCAAGGATGCTTAAACCTCTTGATCCAATTTCAAACTTCCTCATTCTTAAGAACACTTCACTGTCTGAGCAAAAAGGATGTAGCTTAACCGCCACCCGGCATCCACCCCTCTTTTGATGTTGTCGTTCAATGTCGTGCATGTTGTAAAAAAACCCGAACGACGCTTAGCTGGGAATTGGACACGCCACGCCACCTTCACCACAGCCGTTGCTGCTGCTGCTGCCGCCCGATTTCTAAACCAAACCAACCGAAGCCCGTCTGACGAGTCATTCTACGCTCCAGTTTGATTAATCGGTGTTGACGGCCGAGAATGCGGACTTGGTCGCGAGCGACATCGGTCTCTCGGACTTCTCGGTATCACTCCAACCTCACCGCTTCCATGGCCCGCAACACTTTATCAACGCTTGCGCACCGGGAGCAATGAAAACTGTCAGTCGGGATTTTCATATGCGCACGTACCCGACTGCAGGGGATCTGGAGGATGGATCAGTTTGTGGGCCAACGCGTGATGGTCGTGTCTAGAAGAGGTTGTTGGCGTACCCGGATCCGTAAATCGTATCGAAAACAATCTCCGGCCGCGGCCGAACGGCGGATCCGAACGAAATGATATTCAAATAAAGTCGAGAATGTATGTGTGTGTGCTGGTTTTCTAATCAGCGCGATAGGGAACGCAACGGTCAGTTGGAGCGTGAACCACGCGTCACGACCCGGCGTACCGTCCTGAACAACGCAAAGGTTCACGACACGAAACAGCACGTGTTACAGAAGCCGGACAGAAAAGCAGTAGGAGCAAATAAGGAAAGATGTCAGAGATAGCTCGCTTTAGAAAATGAGGTCGTGATTAGTTTGTTTGAATCCTTTTAGGGGCTCCAGGCGAAGATCCTCTTGCTGGTCAATACCATGCCTTGCAGAAAAACTGAAAATCCGGATTGAAGGACCATTTTTGCTCAGAAAACACATGTTTTAATTATTACTTATATTCTAAAATTCTGAGAACCTTTACAACCTCACCTAGTTCTTGAAAAACAACTATATCGTTCTCCTCTAGCTATTAACGTTGACAATAGCCCAATAAAGGGCTTGGCTTGTAACCTCCCACACGCATTCGCTTTACCGCCCACTCTCGTGAATCACTTCATACAAAAAACTTACACTTTCCTTTGTACAACACAGGTAACGCAGGTCGGCTCTAGTCCGATGTGTCGAAGGCGGATGTCGTTGGTGGACATCCGCATTCGAACGAACCGGCCTGAAGTTAGCGAGGTTGCACTCATTCAATTAAGAATGCGGACACACACAGAGCTGAGTTCGCAGAAAGCTTAGCGCCACGCACCACCCTCGAAGTACACAACAGTTCCGTGCGACAGTTTAAAACTGCACCGTAATTGCACAAACGATACTTTCGGTGTCGGTTTTGTGTGTGCGCGCAACTAATCAACACTTCACACCTTGGAGGTTGGTTTTGGAAGGCGGAGTCGTCACTGCCGACCTGCCATTTGCAGATTGGCAACAATGTAGCGGCCCAAGCTACCCCTCATAACGTAACCCGTCTACCGGAGTTTAGTAGAACATACTTCAAAACCCAAAGCCATCCATCATGCTTATGCAAAAAGGGCGCCACTGATCATACCTAGGGGGAAGTGGGGAATAGAGGGAGCAGCAATTCTCGAGTAGGTTTTGCTTCAAATCGTTCAATTATATTGTGGGAGGTCAGTCTATCGGTCCAAGGTATGGTACAAGAGCTCTCTCGGTACCGTCGGAAGCTTATTGGTGCGCTTGGTGCTTGTGAATTGATATTATAATAAAGTCGTTAATTAAGCCATTGCCACCGGTTTGTGCCGTTACCCCGAGGGTTGGCTGCATTATTGGAAAGCAATAGAAGTAATTGATCATGATCAGGATGATAGAGTGGCATGAGTTATGGGTTTTTTTTGCACCCTACCACGGCCCACGGTGACAAACGGTTTCGGTGAGGTTTGAATGTAAATTTTAAAACAATATTTCAATCCCTTTCCGAACGCTTCCCGTCGAGGCGTGGAGAAAAAATTATCTTCCCTCGAGCATCATAAATCGAACGCGATCGCAGTGCGATTCTTCTATTTTCCCTAACGGCGCGCTGCCTCGCCATCGTAAATTCATACGTTCCGGACAAAATATGATCCGGCGAGTGCGGGGCGAGACAATGCGACCAACCAACTCTTGCGCTCTTGCGCACAGTGTCACCATGGTTTACTGGGCAGCTCGAATGTGCATAAGCACCAGACAGACGCGAAGATCTCGGTTTTGTGAAGATCCTCGGCTAGATCACGCTATGCATCGCTTTGCTGGAGCAAGCTACAGTCAACCGGACACGTTGGCAAAATGGAAGGGAAAACGCTGGCACAGTCATCTGCCATAAATATGAACTTTTAATATCGTTCCCGAGATCGTAAACATTGTAAGATTTTCTTTTGTTACGATCGGATGTGATCTTCCCTGTACGTGCTAGAGCTGTGCCTAAGCTTTCCCCCAGCTGAAAGTTGCAACACGCTATAGCGACCATAGTGTGTGATGCTAGATAAAATCCATAAGTTTTCGTTGCAAAAACTCCTCCGCAAACGGTGGTGCGCAATGCTTCCGAGGCTATCGCAGACCGTTGCGTTGGCTCTGCAATTGCAATTCAATAATCTAATAACGGAATGGAGCAGTAGGTTCCGAACTTCTCGCCGCACTCCAAACTGTCCGCTAACGAGATAGCATTGTATCTTGCGCCAACCCAGCGACAGCCGGACAGACCTTGTTTTGATAAAACAATTTCAAACGAAATGGGCAAATATTTCGACACACTCAGCCGCGAGAGACGCCGGGTGTCGAGTGTCGGCCGGGCAATAAAAACAACAGTCCACCACCAACACGACCATTCGTTAGGATAGCGCCCCACGTGCACAAGACAGACAGGCGCATGGACGGGACTGTATCGGGCACTCTTTATCAAGCCGCGCAGCTAGGATACATTATTGCTGTGCCCGATAGACTTCGATGCATAGCGGCTGCACTGTTGGAAATCGAACTGCCAACTGCCGGAAGCATGGCCATTCGCCGTGTTTGCGGGGAGGTGATGTTTAGCATAAATAAAGGCTCAGATGTTAGTTGTTGGGGTTGCGATTTCTATAGCCAGCTGATGCTGGGCGATGTATATTATCAAAAGAAATGTAAGTTATGTCCTTATGGCAGTGAAACAGGAATGTTGAATAACAGTGATAGGAACATTGAGCTATCTCGGTGGACGCTTTAAAATTGCGATAGACTTGATGTATTTTGTGTTATTTTAATTACGCCGCAATTATTCGATAACTCTTAACTGCCAAATAAGATAGAACAATGCAATTCAATATTGGGGATTTACAGGATCATAATGATGGACAAAGTCCACAACGTTTAAACATGGTTTCCGATGAGTTTCTTGTTTAAACTAAAAGAGTCTTAATACCGCACCATTAGAACCACCATTGGACGTAAGATATTCAAGTCTTTGGAGAAGTCTAAAACGATATGATAGAAAAGACCAAAAGAAAACTTTCTATGTAACCCAGATAGGCTTTTAACATTCATCCAATAAAATAAACATGCCTCATATCTTGTATCTCGGACTGCTGGTCTCAATTTTGGAGCTAGATCCACCAACAGCTGCGGGCGCACAGAAATATAACGATAAATTTAAACCGCACGGAAGCTCACAGGAGTGGATGCAATCAGCAACCACACTGTCGCACGTCGCGCGATCGATCTAGACGGCCGTATTGTCTTGTTACGGCACTGCAGTAGCAGCCGGAACGCGTTCCCTGTGCCCCCTGCGGGAGGTAACGTTCGGGTGGGCTCTTCTAGGACCAGGGACAGAGCGGACTTCCAGCCAGAAGCGCAATCGCAAGTCGTGAGTTATGCTTGCCGGAGCGCAGTATGGGGCAGTTACACTACAATCGGGATTGCTACACTTCCTGTTGCTGCTGCTGCTGCTGCCAGTTGGAAGGGCACCCGCGTTTGATGCCATAATTTCTGCTCGAATCCCTCCGCAGGGAAGCACGCCCGGACCGTAGGGCCGTGTACCGACTTCAGGAAGTAAAGGTCAAGCGCTTGAAAATGTGACCCAACAACTTCTGCCCCCCAGGAGCCCTGAAATGAGAATATCTGAAACGATCGCAAAGCAGTATCGTAGTGGCTTTACATTGTAGTTTGCAAGGATTCTATGTTGACTCGAATGAGTTCTCGTTTGTTTTGGAATGTGTTTAGAGCGAGAGAGAACGGTACGAAGATATTAAAAGCGATAATTCCAAAACGGAACCCTTCGCCGAAATAGTGACGACCAAACAGGCGCTGCTCCTGGACAATGACAAACGATGGAATAATAAACTCACACCTAGATTCCGCAAAACCGTATCGTGGTAATTAATCTTTATAAATTAACTTCCTCCCTCTCCCCCTTCAGCTAATCCCGTGGAGACCCAGGGAGCCCCAGCAACCTTTGTCGGATCAACGAGTGGTACACTTTGAAGTTGTTTCGCTTTTTTGTGAGTGTGTGTCGTCGTTGTTGATGTTGTTATGGCTGTCCGGTCATCACAAGGGGAAGCTTTCGGCGAATGCATAACAATATCCACTTACACGCTACTTAACCGCTTAACCAGCCCGGGATCCGTCCCGGGGTCTGATCGACGTGAGACGGGCGCAACTTGATCGTCTACCCTCGGCGATGGAGCCGAGACGAACGGCTGAACGGTATCTTCTGATCCGAAAACCCGAAAATCATCATTCACACTGATTTGCCATGAGTGGCCAATGCTGACCGGGCGGGTGCGGTTTGCAAGCCTGTTTGTGGAGTGTAATTGAGTGAGGTTAGGAATAGAGTGGATCCGTTTTCAGCAGACACTGGATATGCGTGGACGTTATTCTCTTGGCTGTTGGAGGGAGAAGGCACATTTGTTGTACCTTGATGCATGTGATCTGCAACGTTTAGCCTAACGATGTGCGTTGGTTTCCGTCGGGCTAATGCAACTTCTAAAACCTCAACTGAGACATTTCCATCACACAGACCTGTTGATAAGCGCAGCGAATTAGGCATGTGCTCCACCCTTGTGTATGTCGACGCCGTTGTTGCGCTTTTCAGACGCCACCGAGACGAGACGTGACATTTCTGTCAAAAGGGCTCACCCTCTGCCCAATGCCTTTCTGGGACAGCGCGTCCAGCAGCACGCATTATGCGTAAGAGATGCATTGTCATTGGATTGTATCGATTCAAACGTTTCGTCTAGTTCTTCGGTCGTACCATGCAGTCTCCATTCTCCATAGAGCAAGCTTATTGAATTCCACACTCCAGCCCGAGTGGGTCAGTGTGATCGAAAGTGCGTACCGGCGAGCTGTCAGTCGCCATCGATCTCCAAATGGCTAATAAGAGCCGGGACCTCGCGCTAGCCGGCCAATGCGCGTTTCACGTCCAAACAGTCCCAACGCCACGGCCCGATTGTTGCGCCCTGAAAGCCCGGCCTGAACTGATTAAATTATAATCATAACAATTCTCCCCCCTTGAACGCCCCGTACCTTCCAGAGCAGCTGGCGCTTGCATAACCGCGTGCAAACGGGGGTGTCTGGCCAGGGAGTTCCGAACGGTCAGAATCCGCGGCGGCGAGTGCATATTGTGTTATTCCACGGCTGCCCCGTCGAATCAGGCCCGGTGCGTGGCGTTATGCAATGAGGGCGACCCGTCCGGACGATCGTCCGTCGATTGACGAGTGCCCGGTTGGAATCAATGTTGCTGTGGCCCGTCGCTCTAACAGTGCCTTGCGCTATAATCATTAGATTCTGCCACAGATGATTTCGCTTGTCATTCTATGCGGCCGTGCGTTGAAAGCATCGCTGATTGAAATCTGACCCGCAGGACTTGGTTACTAGGGCGGACGAGGGTAGGGTAGGTGGTGGGTGTCGATTTCAGTACGGTAATTTGACCACCAGAGGGCGGTACGATATGAAGCCGATCCGTGCGCCGGGACGGGTGTACGAGCATGGCCGATTGGCAGCGAGAAGTAACAACAACATCGCCAGTCGCCTTCCAAAATAGGTCACGTCGTTTCGACAGAAGGCTGAAGGCCATGCCGTCTTGAACTGCTTGGTGCGGCTGCCCGAGTCGGGTCGGAACTTTAGCGATCGTCCGAACTTTCACCTCCCAGCTGGCGCTGCGGCAGCCAAGCAGCAGTGACTTTATTGCCCAGAATGCCCCTCAGCAGTTGGTGAACTTCTTGCGCTTGCGGGACGTCTTCTGCAATGGCTTCTTTTGGTGCTTTTTGCACCTCACGCGACTCCTGAACTGAATTCTTTCCCCCACTTACTTATCGCTATTGCCATTTCAGATCCGGAAGATCAACGCGCAGGGTGACCTTTCGGTCCGATCGGTCTGTGAGCGGTGACCCAACGAGCACGAACTTCTGTGACCATCGTTTGCCGCCGGGAGCCTGCTGACCCTTTCCGTCGACTTCGGTGTGCAATCAAATGCAGAAGACAGTGAAGAATAGAAGCTCCAAGCAATTGGGACCCTTTTGGCGGTAACGAACGACAGCCAGGCGGATAAAGGTCGCAAAAAGGTGTGATAAAGTTGATGGTACTATTCAATTGGAACAATGTAAAGGAAGTAAAGGGATAGTAGTGCTGGTTGGTGCAACTTTTAGAGCTAATGAATTGCAATGCACTGGTTGTGAAAATGTTTGGAAGATGGAGATTATCAACGGAAACTTTAGATTCTTGCATTCACTATGTTTAGTCTCTATCAATCAAACTGTCGATAAAACGATACACACTCTACTAAACGTCAATAGAAGAGCAAGAAACAATTACCATAAGGTCAAAGGGAACAGTTGGAAAGATGTCTAAATACTCTCAACTCCTCTAATCGAACCGAGCTGCTGGTGGCCATCCGTCCCCAGCTCGTTCAACCATCCCCTTCAGCATGTTTTCCTATCGATAAGCGAACTTGCAAACTTACGATCACGCTAGATCGCGCGATCGCGTGGCAACAAAACTATTCTGCACCGTTTAACACGTTTCGACATCGCAGCAAACGAGCAGACATCGCCGTACGGAGAGTGAAACTGGTTAGCTTCAAAAGAGTCGTTAAAAGCACTTTATAACAGCAAAACAGCAATAACTGGAACGCTTCAGCTCCGCTCGGATAATAGCTCGGGATGGTGAGGAGCAGATGAGGGCAGTGAGAAGCTTTGACTCTGGTGGATCATAAATTCCATCCATCCGCCACACGCCGTTCTCGCGGGTCCTAACACCGCTCCCCTCCACCCTTTGCGAAGGTTGGTAGTCAAAACCGCACCGAACACCTTAAACCGGGGCGTATAGCCGGTAGGCGACCAAGATCGGGCGCACGCTAAGCGAAGCGTTTAAGAGTTTTGGACCCCCTGACTCGGGCATGTCCTACCGCGGTACCAACGGCACTGCGACGAGCAAACCGGCGCGCATAACTTTATTATTCCAATTCACCAGCGCGCACACCGGAATGGAGTTGAAGAGTGCTGCTGGTACAGCTGCTGCTTGCCGCTGTAATGATATCCGACCAGCGAAATGTAACCGGAGATCATCTTCAGTCGATTCGGCCGCCGATAAGATCGCGTGCCGTTACGTTTCTGTGGCAAGCAGGGTTCGTGACGCGACCCCGCCAGCCCGAGACCTGCAAGGGGCCTCGAGCCGACGAGGGAAATATATGGAAGCGATTTGGAAGAGTAATGCGCACGGAATTGAAATAGCAGCGGGAATGAGAGCGTAGTGCAGTGATCACTTCGTTCGCCGCAATCACATCGTTGCGCGGGTGAAAAATCGATCGCTGATCGTCAAATGTGTTTTCCCGACCCCCAACAGGGTCCCCCCCCTCTCGTCTTTTATCCGGGCGAGCATTCGTGAAGCGAGACGAACAAGTTGGATAGTACAACGAACGCTTTTTTTGCGATCTTATCAGGTCATCTTCTTGCTGCTGGGTGCATTAATCGTTTCCTTTGAGGATGCACGAGTTTGAAAATTCAATTAGATCTTTTCAACGGTTTTTTTTTTCACGAGCGAGAGGGCAGAAAGGTTAAGGATTAAAAGTCAGCAAGATCTGATCACGTTGCGCGGAGTGAGGTGAGAAATGGGTGTGATTTAGTTGAAAGCAACGGGATGGTTAGCAGATAAAAACGGGGGTTTCTTGTGTTCATGTCATGATAAACAGTAAATGAAAATATTTTTTTTATTAATCAAACAACAAAAAGTCACTTAGTACCAGGAAAAACTCATTTCATGAAACAATCATTCTCAAAGACACCGATCAACGAACAATCAACTTGATCGCTGCAGCAGGACACGAACCCGCGCAAAGAAAGATTAGCAAATCTGTGTCATTTGTTTGGAAAACGTCCGGGATCGTAGCTAATTTTTCACGATTTTTGATGCCCACTGCGATGGTTGAATGGTGCAGCACATGCTCCAATGTGTGTCCTATTGGCTGTTTCGGCTTATCTGTTTTTCTATTTGCTGTCTCCACGTTGTATTGTTCTCTCAACGGCAATTTCTTCCTGATCCTCTCACCGCTAGCCCCAGAACCGCTAAAATCAACCACATCATCTCTAGTCGCGCTCGCTTTGAACTGGGGCTCGCCTCGCCAGAGCGGTTTGATCTTGGTTTATGATTTAATTTGCATTAAATGGCAACAGGCTGGAGATTGCTGGCGAATGCAAAATAACATGCATTCGGAGCTAAATGGAGCATTGTGTTCGCGGCACGGCTAGATCCAACGCGGGGTTGGACACTGGAGACACACAAAAAAGCATAGACTGGTATGCATTCGGCGGCTGCGGTAGGCACCGCCATAAGGAAGTTGTGAAATCTGTCGGCGATGTTTCAAATAAACGAATCCGCAGGAACGGATAGCAGATTTGTTTGATGTCGCAAAGGTAAGAATCACAAATCCGCACGAGATTGTCCGGATCAGTGTGAGAGAAGGTTAGGCAACGCAGAAGTGATAATGTTTATATTCAAGACATTTAAACCCGATCAGAAAGCTCGTGGGATGAAGACATAAAAATAAAAGTGTGCAGCTTGGATGATTTTTTGTTTAGAATTTGTTGTGTTTTTGTCACAATTTTGCTGTCAAGCTTTCAATGTCTTCAATGCTAAATCAAAACTCTAAGACACATCATCGCAACTCAGGCCAGAGAAGGAGGACAGCATGACGAGTGAGTGGTTCGAGCTGCCGACCCTAATATGGACGGGATTTACAAGCGGCAACCACACCAATGCAAACTAATTAGCCGTAAGCCGTAAGACAGCATGTTGTATCCGGTACTTCCTGTTCGACCCCACAAACCCGCCCCGAAACAACTAAAAACCGCACAGCAAAAACCCTTTCGGGGTCGATCAACAACAATGAGCAAATCCTTACCTAAAATTTCGCGCATATTAGGAATGGCTTACTTCCCTAGTGCCCGGCTGATCGCCGGATGAGGCATCGATCGATCAAGGCAATCGGCTCGCTCTGCGCGCGCCGGCCTGTAGAAGCAAGCTCCATCACCAAAAAAGGGAAAACCAACATTCAAAAGCCGAAACAGCACCCGAAACCACACACGTGGAAGAGATGCTGCCGAAGCGATGAAAGCAACGGCAACAAAAAACTGGGGAAGCAAAATCCTTCCCAAGCTTGCAAACTGCATATACAGTTGTTTTGCTGCGCCGTTTTTACGGGTTGATTGGTGCAATAGTGAATTATGCAAATTAGCAAAACGATACCACCACATAATACACGCAGTGCTGCAGGCCCGGGGAACGCCGGACATATAAAAATTTTCCCTCCCAAAACGATCGCCTAATTATTATTGTCGTCATAAACTTATAAACATATGATTCGTCTGTTCCGTCGGCTGCGCTACGCGGACTGCTCGCGCTGCCGAGGATGAGAAAATGGGTGAGCTGCCGTTTTAGTGGCGCCCCGAAAAGAAGGAAGAACGACTTTTATTTCACTTGTACATCGTCGGGGTTAAAGTGTTCCGGTGAGGCAAAGGTGAGGCTTGCAAGGAGCGGTACAATAATCTCACCGTGAGGGTTCGCTCGCTTTACGGTTTATGACGCTCTCACCCGTAACATCAACATTAACCGCAGCAACATGGAGCGATTATGCAAGACAATGAAATCGTTCTACCGAGATAACCACCGGGCACAGGATTCGATGCTTTTATCGCGCCCTTGCCCGGTGACCGGAGGTTCGTTTCCTGCCTGGCCGTTGAAGTCGTTTGTTGCAATCAGTCGCTCGCTTGGTGTGTGGCGTGTAGCGATGCGGTTTCGCGTTAATAATTTAACTCGTTTTCTGCTCGGTTTTAGAACGCACCGCCTCTGCCCTTGTGCCACGATGGGAAGAGCACCCGTCGTGTCAAACAGAATAGAAATGCGCACATTCCGATCGGTAATGTGCACCGGTTGAGAAAAAGGCTGGGGTGCACCACCGGACGCTAACATGCAACACACGCGATCGCAACATCCTTCCAGTGTCGCTCGGCAAGCTGGTTTCGAGACGGGAGGGAAATTAAAATTTTATTACCTTTATCTTTCCTCTGCCTCCATTCCTTTCCGCACCCCGTCCGGTACAGTACGGTAACTAGCAAGCGCGCCCAAACTGGAGCGCCAAGATGAGCGGATATACTCACCAACCTCCGGCTGGATAGTCACAAGCGTGAAATGTGCGCGTATTAGCATGATTTTTACACTGATTTTATGCGCACACGTACCTGTGCCACACGGTTTTGCATTACCCAACCCCCGGTGTGTCTGTGCCGTGGTGAAGGTGTCGACAATTTTCTTTAAACCTCCAAACGCTCGGGCAAATCCACTCGCAGGACAGGTCGGATAAAAAGCAGAGCACGGACCGCACGTACCTTATGCCGGCTGACACTCACGGCATCACTACTTGCACACCTTCCGCTTCTGCCCCGCGCGCAGTTGCCCGGTTGGTTTTGGAATTATGACATAAATGATGAAATATAGGAAAATTACATGCATTTAATCTGCATTCTTGTCCATGGTTTTACCTCTTCACTTTCCCGCACAGCTAGTGCCATTGGAAAATCGGGGGAAGTGCGCAGTGTCGCTTTTATTTGCTGCATCACCCATGGGCCCGTCGTCGCTGCATACTGGTTTGGCGCTGGGTTTGAATTGGCACGGCGATGCTTTGCCAACGAGCGAGATCTATAAAGACTAGTCTGCGCACTGGGGGAAGGAGGGAGGGAGAGAGAGGAAGGGGATATGATTTCTTTTTTCGAAACCCATCCAAACCGGTCACCGGGCACGTGCGGTGGGTAATAACAGGCTGGCGAAACGATCGACCGGGGAGCAGAACATAATTTTAAAGTAAATATGAAATAGATATTTATGGTGCAGCTGTTTTTCGGGTGGAATCGGTTGCAGAATCCGGTTCGAAGGACCACTTGGTTTAGATAACGCTGTGCTACTAGTCGATGATATAGCTTTCATTGACTTCGTTCAATGGCATATCTTAGTTTTATTGATCAGTTAGGGTTACGGTGTGTGTGTGTGTGGTAACTCGTTTGGCACCTGTTACTAGAAGAATGTTTTAAAAAAAATTTATGATAAGATTCAAGGAGGTAGTTTGGAGTGAATTTTGTCTGAAACTTTTTTAACTGCGATAAATGATATTATAATCTTCTGTTTTTACCTATATAATCTGAAAAAAAAGGAAGATTTGTCTTTTACACCATTAAATATTAAGCTAATGAGCTTTACATTTGACTTTCTGATATGTAAAAGAAAAGTTTTCTTAATTTTCCAAATACTGAATCAAGTTCTTCTGTGAACTCCTTTGAAGATTTTTAGAAATCTTTATCTTTGCTTCCTTCGTTCGCAACGCCACACCGCACCACTCCCAAGGTAAGTTGATTTAATCGAAAAATTCTTCACACCTGCACCGTCAACCCCATTATTTATGCACCTATCACCCCCGACGAGACACTGGGCTGGGCGTGCTGGAGCGTACGCAACCGTCTATCCACAATTTTCCACGTTCTATCCTCGCAACTTCTCCTGCAGCACATCGAAGTAGCCGGCGACATGTTAATAAATTTCCATTTTATTTATTCACGCGCTCCAATCGCCCCGTACCGATCGGGTGTAACGCGCGCGCGCACGCGGTCGCTCACGGAAGGTGCGGATTGTAATTTGTGTCCCGATCACCCCCCACATTTCCTTCGTTGACGTGCGCGACAGGCACTCCGCTTGTCGTAGGTCCGGGCCAGGTCCAGGAAGGCAAAGGCAGCGAGCTTTTTTGGAGTCCGGCTCCGCCTAATTCCGGCACCCCGGACGGATGTGTCGCGTGCTGCTGCGTACTTGATCTCGCCCCAAACCCCCTTATCCCACACACCTTTCCCCTGTCGTTTTCTCTGGGTCCGCAACGCAACGTTACGTGGACGAAGAAATTCGCTGCGGTCAATTGTTCGCCCGGACCGATCGATCGGTTGCTGTGGGTAAGGTTTCACTTTCATGGTGTACGGTTTTGGTTGAGTTGAGTTCATAAATTTTCCTATCGATAACTTCCCCACCGCAGGGAGCAGGAGGACGCGGAGGTGTAGAGAGAAAGGGGGCAATTGTGAACGAGAAGTACAACCGCAAAAGCCAACCGGGAGAGCGCTATGCAAAGCGCCCAACGAGACGAAACGAAACGGAGAGAGCAGTGGTAATTTGAATTAGAGATTATTTACAAAGGATTAACATGTGTAATTCAATATACGGCAGCCGTCCCCGGGCCGGGCTGTCCAAAAACGGGCAGGGAGCTGCTCTGGGAAGGCTCGAAACGTTTCCCGCTCGAAAGCAGTCAGGGGTAATTGATTTACGATGCTCTCCGCAGCAATCGATTCGCGATCCATCGCCCCGTGTACCGGGGCCCTTTGCACACGTTGGCTCGAGCCGTTCGGACGAGTACGGGTGCGATCCACCCATTCGCCGGTCCGATCGATTCTCGAGTGAATGCAGTTGCGTTGCGTTTCGTGTGCGTTTTGCGTGTTCTGTCTGCCAGCCCGGTGTCCCTGGATGTGTGCCAGCCTCGCCAGCTCTCCGGCCCGCCCATTCCACTGCGGACAGCCGACAGGCGAACATGTGTTCTAATTTTGCCCACTGACGGGGAGCTGCCGGAGCGAAAGTATCGTTAGAAGGGAGTTACCCTTGCGCCCGGACGGTGCTGGCTGCGTTGACTCGTGGAAAAGGGCTGGATCCAGAGCTGTAAGGCTGGCGGTGGCTACAGTTAGTTAAGCTTGAAGATATATCCTGTCCGAGAGTTTAATTAAAATGTTTCACTATCGATAGGCACACTAAGGGTCCGAATAAAGCGCGTGTCGACTAATGATCGTAAATTATTTCAATTGACTCTCCAGCTGGTGCATGGTGTGGAGGCAAAAGCAACAACGAAGCTAATTGCTTCATTTAGTATGTTTGTTACGACTGGTAAAGACTAATTTAATTTTTAACGATTTTCCTTTCTACTTTCTCTTAATAAAATGGCTCATATCATTCAATAAAATAATATCAACAACCATAAGTTTTCGCTAGAAACCAGGCTTAAGTTACTTAGAAGTATGATTGCAAGAAATACGTTCAATTTTTGACCTGTCAATACTACAATTTCTGCTACAACAGGTCTTAAGAGGTGTACAAGGGGTGTAGTTCTATGTTCTAAACAAAACCTCACCACTTTTAAAATACTTTAAAACAAGCTTAAAAAACCTGAACATAACATAAACCGTATTGCTCACCTGAACCATCCACAATGTATACAGCAGCTTCCTTGCATCATCCCGACGCTAAAATCCTTCAGCAGATTTCAAACGGTAGTAAAACCCGGCAAATTACACCGTCAAAAGTTCATGGCCACAGACACAAAACACCCACCCAGGGGATCAGCTGCCCCCCCCCCCCTCCTCCCCTTCTTGCCTGATTCGACGTGTATCGTCTTCAGCTCACTCTCGCCTCACCGGCACTGAAAGGTTGTAATTAAGGGTCAACCCATGGCCCAACCTTGACGCTGACAACCGAAGAAGTAGAAGGGAAGGTTGGGAGATCAATTTTGCCAACCCACGTCCTGCCGTGCGCGAAACGAATGAAGATCTAATAACAACGCGAAATGTGTAACGAGAGTGTAATGAGCATTCGCCTTGCATTCGCCAGCTGGCATGCCGCCGACACAGCAGCCGCATCGCCATCGATCAACCCAAATTCCCGAAACAAGCGCAATGCGCAGGGGCACAGCCTGTTTAAGGCCTGTGCCAGCGACTTCACCGGACGGCTTCCGCCACGCTTTGCTGCGGCGTAATGATGGTTGTCCGGCGCAAAAGGGTACGATTCTTTCACGGCTTATCGTCAACGTCAATCGCGCTCGGACGTGGAGCGTGGAGCGGGCACGAGCCGCCCGAAACCCCGGCTTGCAGGAAGGGATAGATGACCATCCGGTGGTGTATTGTCTTCTTTTGTAGCGTTTGAAGCAGTTTGAAGAAACGAACAACACCCACACGTTCCCGAGCCGTGGATGGAAACGTCCAATGGGTCAAGGGAAGGCCAGCGCAATAGCGCAGTAGCGCCATCGATGTTCACTTCGATGCCGTTTGTGTATCATGCACGATTGCTTTCCTAATTTGCACCTCAAGATGTGCTCGGAAGCTAAACATAGGCCTTCGTTTAAGTGCATAGAAAAGAATTCATAGCGAAAGGCCATCACATAAAGCAATCATAAGCGATAAGCGATGAAATAAATTCTTCACTCCAACTTTCAAACCCCCCATTCCAGCGCCGAACGGATGGCTCATCTTGAACATTAATTTTCTTCACAGGTGGCAACCGGCCCGGTACAGTCACATTCACAGCCCATGTTTCTGTCACTGGCGGTGCTGCCGGTGGTGCCACAGTTTTACGACGGTAATATATGGGAAAAACGCCCGCCACGGTGCCCGTGCCCGCATGCCGCCCGCACAGCGAGAAAGCGTGGCATGTCATTTGCATATTTCACACATCGTCTTTCGTCGGCGCGCGGTTCGTCTTCTAGCCGGCCGTTGAAGTCTTTCGCTCGAAATGATAAAGTGTCTATGGGGCAAAGCTGCACGCGACAAGCGGGCGCGAAAAAGAGAGAGAGAGAGAGAGAGAGAGAGAGAGAGAGTGAGAGAAGGCGTGTTATGGTGGACAAATATGGCAATAAAAAATGGTCATAAGAAATGGTGATGATAGACGATGGGTGGCTTTATTATCAATTTGTCGAAGGCTGATTAGACTATCGTCGCAGGTGGTAAAAGCGCTGTGGCGCTATCGGGGAATGAATTAACACGCATCACCGCGACGGATTAATTGAGTAATCATTGCGTTGTGTGGCGAGAATATTTGAAATAGAAAAGAGGAGTTCGTTTAAAATAACCATTAGAGGTTGTTTGACAACGTTTTACAGGGCGGGAAATATAATCATTCAAATGAAAAGGTTCAATTATTTGATACAAAAACACAAAAGCATGACCATCCCGTATCGACTCCACATGAAAAGGAAGATCTTTAATCATCCCAAACCACCCATCCTTTCCTTCTCCCCCCTCCCCCACCTTAGTTGTCGAAACAAAACAATTCGATTATTTATGAACGACGCGCTCGAAACGTGTCCACCGTCCAGCCGGGGCCGCGATCGCGATCCAATCGGGCCGTGGCATTTTCCATCCCATGTTGTTCTGAATTCGATTCCCCCTTTATTACGAATTCATTATGATGGGTGATGATTGTACGGATTCCATTGCCATGCTCGCCCTCCCTCCACTGAGGCCCCCTGTCAGGGCTTTTTGTTTTCGAACCTTACTTTTTGGCAATAGCTCGGTGGTCGGACACGATCGCGACGTTCTTTGCCGGCGGTGATAGAGAGATCTTTTTTAAATTGGATTTCCCTTTGCCGATCGGCCACCGCTGATACGGAGGACGAGTTTCTTTCGGGGTTTGTGTGGAGTTGCCGCTGCCGCTTCCTCCTTGATGCCTCCGTTAGGCGTTGTCTAGGCCAAGCGGACCTCCCGAAGAAGACCAGCCCGGCCGCCATCCAGCGATTCCCGAGCACTCCAGAGGGCCTGTTGAGGGCACGGCCGCATATCTCGCAACATGTCGCTGGACCATGCGTGTCCGTTCGGGCACAATGTGGTAGGGCCTCCACCCTTGTCTGGCGCTTTACGCATGCTGACCCCATCTGCCTTGGATTGCTGGTGGGGGAGAAGAGGGAAGGCTGCAATTTTCGGCCAACCGAGAGCGAAACCTCTTCCCGAGAAAAAAAAAAGCATCCGATGGGATTATGTTGGGTGTCAATAAAAATTTACGACTCATTCACGCATTTCCAGACGAGATTATGTGCCCCATGCGCGCGTGTGTGTGTGTGCGATGGTTTGTACTTTGTTTCTTCGGCGTGAACGATTCACGACCTTTTCCTTCTTGCGTGTGTTTTCTTGCTGGAACATTACGCTGGACCGCACGATGACGATCGTCATCTGAATTGATTTTTAACCCAAGTGTGCTGTACGGAGGGAATTGATTTTGGGGGAAGGGGGTAGGGCAGGGAGCAGATTGCAGCACGGGGCGGTTGAAAAATTGTTTCGGGAAATGAAAATGTTCACCGGGCGATATAAATCAGAAGACGAGTTAGCTGATGCATGCTGTGTTGCTTGAGCGGGGTGTTTTTTCTTTTTCGGGTATAGGTCATGCTTCTTTCGGGAGGGAGGGAAAACCGGGTCGTACGGGTCACGCGAAGGGGCGAAGAAAAGTGTCGAAAGCTGACCTCTCCCCCTTCGGGTATGGACGGGATGGCATTCCACTGCTTTCGTTGTTTTGGTGTTTTTTTTTACGGTGGACGATTCAAAAAGTGGTACTAAATTGCTGAGAGATCGAAAAGGAACTTTCAATGAGTTTGATGCAACAGTCTTTTGAGATAAAAATGCACATATGACAGATGACAAGGGCAGTTGGTTGCATAATTTCAATTATTTCCTTGACTCGTAAATGCTGTACAAGGTTGCTTTTTATCCTCAGAAATTCTTGTTTCCCTTGCACAAAAACCACAAAAGCGACTCGCAAATGCAACGATTCAGTTCATTATTGAATCGTTTACACATGGAACATGTGCAATAAACATCAACCACAGGGCCAAGATGTAGCGCCGGAAGCTAAAACCAATCGCGAAACATTACCCGAACGCTGGAAAGTTGCGATTAATTTTCTCCAATCTCTCATTCATCTTGCATCCGCATAGTTCCCAATTTCAAACAACAAACAGCAGGGAGCTTCTGGTACGTCGCCAATCATACCACGAACAGCGGCAATCGATCCGCAGCATACAAGCTGCCTTCGGGTGCGCAAGCGTGCCTAATTAGACGCCGATATCGAGCTACACCGTATGATCCTGCGGCCATACGTGGAACATGTGCCGGACAAAACGATGCAAGATCAGTAATGAAGACAGCAAAACAGTAACAGTTCCAGTATCACCGCCCGCAAGCGATGATTTGCTTTGATTAAACGGTTCCGGCTGCGGGTTGTTGGGGTGGATGATAAATGCGGCAGGATCAATTTCGGTTGTTACACGGTACACACCTGAAGCGATGGTTGAAATCGATCAACAGTAAAGGCGAAGAAATATGGAGTATTGGTTTATTCGTTTTTCGATTGCAATTGAGGCGTTTGGGGTACATTGTATGTTTTGAACCATTTAAAAAAAATCATATAAGGGGAAAAAACCAAATAAAATTTACAAAGAAAAGAAAAAACGTTTCTCCTCCTTCAAAGGCAAAACTTATTACATTATCGTCATTACAAGGCCAAAACAGGTCAAAAAGCATTTCCAATGATGCCGACCACACATAAAACTCGATTTCATGCCTTTAAAACCTCCGTTTTATTTCTGCAATGAAGCATGCTAAATGCAAATGTAAACATTTATCTACAACCAACGCCACGTACGCTTGATGCGTAAAAAATCCAACTTTAACGTGCTGGCGCCCGGAATAGCCCGGGAGACGTACAGCTGCCCGCATTACATACACCTGGGGCAAACCATTTGGCAATGCTCATCACCAAAGTAATGATGGAACGGTACAAAAAAAAACGATGGGGTGAAGGCCATTGAAGAGCTTTTGCACGTGGAACAATCGTAATAAAAGATGGAAAATTGGCATTTAGCAGAACGGAAACGATTTCGTGGATTTTGACCTTGAAGCAATACACCCTCGGGGGGAAAGAGTTGAAAAATGAACAGTTTTTAATGAAATTAACGGAATGCGGTCAACATTTTTGTTCATTATAATGAGCCAGATCGTCTTCGCTTCTTCGTTTTAAACATAAATTATCTTTTTTAATGAGCTATAAAGATTTATATTTTTTATCTTTTTCTACAAGGAAGGGGGAAAATATTAAAATAATTGCCTCAAAGCCTCCAAATCATAACCCTTTCTTTGACCTTAGGAATCTCATTTTTCTTGAACATTAACAACGCAAGGAAACGATTTCATTCAACGCAGCAAAAGGAGAGCACTTTCAAAAAAGGCACGAACGAAAAAAACAACAGGCAAACCACAAACGACGCAAAACATAAATCCAGGTGTCAAAAATGAAATGATAAATAATTTATCAATAATAATGAATTTGTTGCTCGCCATAGAGCCATCGGGTCGGCGAAGGCGTCAGGCTCGGTAGCGATATGCTACCACTGGTGCCTCCGTCGCCGGATAGGGAGCGCTAGAGAAGAAACCTTCATGCTTCCAGGCCCGTTTTCTTCCTACGGGGTGAACCGAAAAGCACCTGAGGGAGGTGCAATTCCGACCTTCAATGTCTTTACAGCGAATAAAGGGGGAAAGAAACGTAGACGCTTGCTAAAAACTGATACCGATCCCTTCGCTCGTTTGAATATTAGCTTCCGAAAGGCCTTCCCGCTGACCGGGAGTTCCTTTTTGCAATGCCTTTTTGACACACAATCGTTTCAAACGCGACTGAGCCTAAATGGCTCAATGAAGCAATGTCGAGCCCCATTTTCGATGGCGATTCCCCAAAGATGGGGCGCCCTCCGTGTATGCCGCCCTGCGGCCAAACACACAAACGCACCATGCCGATAGCGAACGCAAACGGACGAAGCGGCTGGTGACGGTTCGGCTTACCTGAGGGGGGCGCTTTTTGTTACTTTCGGACGTACCCAAATAAGTAGTGGGTATCGGGCTAAAGAGAAGCTCGTTAGAGCAACGGGCGCACATTATATTGTACTGGCACTTGGATCGGCTGGTACTTGCACGGGTGAAGTGGAAAGCGATTCGGGGCGCGGTGGCATTGAGAGCATCGCACGGTCTCGCCTAATCCCGTGCCTAATGATTGGGTTGGGCGACAGTCGAGGGTGCCTGCGTCTCGGTTTGCCAGTCCACAGTGTTGCGAATCGATGGGCAGCGATGGGCTACGGGGCGATCTGGGCCAACTTCTTTATTCGAGCGTCATTCATCAGGGTGGACGCTGGACAGGACGACCAGCAAAACGACGACAACGGCAACCGGACGGGACTTGCACTGTTTGATATCTGTGTTTCTCTTCTTGCGGTAATAGAGTACACGATCTTCTGTGGCCATACGCGTGTGTGCTATGTGTTTTCATGGGTGAGTGATACATTGCCATTATTATGTCCTATTTTTATTCTTTTTCCGAGTAGGGTTTGGTTTTACGTTATGGTCCAAAGGATTTCTTTGTCTTTGGTTGTTGTTAGTGCTTATTCATACAGTTTTTATATCATTTTAAACACTAGTTTGTTATATTTAAGAAATTTTCTTGCTTATATATAAGGAAAATTAAGGATAGTTTTTGTTGTCATATTTAAAGAAGTTTTGCTTTGTTCATTTAGAACGCCATATAAGTATGAGCTTTAAAAGTTTCTGTTTTTTCTGGATTCTATTTTGAAATGTTAGTATTGTTTTATGATATCTTTTGTTGTTGATTTATATATTTTTTGTTATTCTCGTTTTTTTTTTCGTTTATTTAGTTCATTTTCTGTTTGCTCTGTTAGTGAAGCTTCCTTTTTTTCACCATTTTTCCATTATTGTAATTGTTATTACGTCTTCTGTTTTTCATATACTACATTGGTTGATTGACATTTGCTGTCAATTTTTTTTCGATTTTGTTTCATTATTGTATTGATATTTTAACTTTTTATTAATAATTTGTCAATTTTATCATTCATCTGATCGCTTTTTATCTCGCTTGTTAATTTCCAACAAACTCCTGTTTATTGTCACCTTACCCCAAAAATCCTTAACTAAGCCCAGCAAGAAATTCGACCCGACAGCATAAATATGCAAATATTATGCCATTCATGCGAAGCGATGTCGACGCTCGAAAACAGAAGCACCCGGCATCCCATGGCGCCCGCTATTAGGTGATGTCGCATTCGATGGTGCACGGGACGAATCAAACTTATTTCCAACGATCATGTTCACCTCCTTTCCTGCGTCGACCACTGCCACTGCTCCAAAGCCGGCCTCGCCTCCAGCTCATAGGTGAACTGCGCGGATTTTGCGAATGCGAAGTTTGGTCCACTCACAGTTCACCCCATGCTTTATGCGTGTCTTCGGAGCCTTCGGGTGTGTCCAGTTATGGCGGTGGGTGGATGGCAAGGCAGTGGAAATCCCAATCATGCACACAAGGGAAGGTGTTTCACGTTTCCTTTCACACTCGGCGGTGGTGGCGCGTGTGGTAGCGATTTTTATGCCCTAAATCAAAAAAGTTAATATTATTATTCGCTTTTAATGCGATTTTATGACGCTGGAGATTATGTAAAGTCTGCTCTCTGCGGGCAGAGAGAGCGAGAGAGCCAAGCGGCTCATGTTTTCCAGTACGCTAGGTCGCGCCCGTCATCCTTTCCCCGGCGATCGTTTGGGTGCCTCCCGGGCTCAGGTGTTCGAGTGTGTTCGGTCTAGCGGTCTCTAGCACCCGGCCTGACCGAGCTGTGACCGCGGGGGACATCACATTTGGAGATTTATTTATTTATTTTGTGCCTTGTCTTTGGCTTCACCACCAGCACCGGCCAGGTCCACCCAGGAGAGAATTAGAAGAATCAGGTTTGCCGCAGAGCGAGCAGTGCAAAAGGCAGCCAACGGTAGGACAAAGGTAACAACAGAATGGAAAGGAGAACACGGCTCTGACAGACCGCGCAAACCAGGAAATGGGTGGACGACTGCCACAACCGCAAGCAGTTAAGTAAAAAGCGTGTCGACGGGCGATCCAGGTTGAGGGCGTTTGGGCATACGTTTTGGAAGGCCGTTTGCAAATGCAGCGCCCGTCTATGAGGCGGTGCAGAAGAGGCAGAGGGTTGTAAGGTGTTGAAAGGTGTGCAAGAAAAATAAAAGTCAACCCCTAAGCTTCACACATTTATAGCTGATAGGGGGTTTGTTTTACGAGCTTGTTAGGAAATGTGTTGCTTTCAGGTGATTATGCATTCTTTTGAACGATGCAGACGTAAAAAAGCACTGTCACTAAAATTATGGGACATTAAAGTGAAGAATTCATTCACAAAGGTGATTCTTTTGATGGATGGACATGCTTCGCAAGAAGGTGAAGAAATCTTTTTAAGAGTAACTCTCAGGTCGCTGGCAAAGGACAAGTGGCTAAGAGAAACAAATGAATATTTGTTTGGCGAGAAATATACTCATCAGACACCTTTTCCTTTTCGAAGTTTCCTCATTTCAACATTTTAGATTAGAAAGGGCGCCAAAGCACAGGTCTCCATTATAGACATCTTGAAGATGACCACGTTTAATAATTAATTTCCCCAATCACACACGCGCGAGGAGGGAAAAAACACATCAAAACATTCGCTCCCGTTTCTGTGGCCCAATTTACCGCGCGGAGATAAAACCCGAGGGTCGCGTTTTTTTTTTTTTGTATAATGAACACCTTCACCGCTTCCCTGGCACGGCCAAGCACACATGCCAAAGGGTGCTGCACTTTCCTTTTTCCCCGGCTGCCGTTCGCTCGACGCGCAGCACTATTAGATCTAATGGTTTCCAACCAGCTCCTCATACCCATCATTATCAAAATGCATGCATCGGAACGGGCATCATCCCGTGGCAAACCTTTCAAACCATTCGCCCAGCCTTTTTGCCCACGAACGCGCGTCATCGCCATCATCCGCCGGTCGTTCGATAGGGAGTGACCCCATTCCTCGGATGAACACGTATGAACAGGCGGCCGTTACCGAGGGGGACCCACACAGCAGAAGTGGATGAGACGTGCAAGAAAACATCCCTAGCATCCCCGCTTGACCACAAAAGGCCACACACACACACACACCCTCCGCAGTGGGCCCTTTCTGTTGGGTCTCCCGAAAGGGTGAAAGACAACGCCGCTTTGCTCGACTTTTCGCAGCTCGATTAAGCAGGATCGGTGTTTAGTTTCAGGGAAGGAATTTCCACTACAAGCATGATGGGGCCCCAGCCGAGAGATCTGCAGCCCTCCTAGACCCAGCGCAACTTGCTATCTGCTAGATGCATTTCGTTTTAATGACTCGAGGCTGTATGTAGTGGGGTGCCCCTTAATCATGTACCAGCGCGCTGTATCACATCCATCATTTGAATAAAATATGTGTTTCATCCCCGAAGAGCGTGGGGCGATCTGTTGGAGGAGACTTCAATCGGGCTCGATCACGTTCGAGAGTTTCGTTAAATTGGTTCCTGGTTCGAGTTTTCGCAATTGTTGTCGCAGCATCGAGCTACGCATTGCAGCCAAAGCAGTGTACAGGGAGAGTGTGTGCAATCAGCCCCACACCATCGTCTTTCGGCTTCACCAAAACTGGAGCATCTCTTCAGCAGCTCAAACAAAACTCATGTCGATCCGAATCACCCTCACGTGTGTCTGTTTCGTCCGTAGAAACACATATGCAGATGAGCTCGGAGGGCAGATCTCCCCAATGCAAATATGTTCCCCAGGATGAAATGTATACCCTTGCCTTGGTGCATTCGGGTTTCTTCCTGGGGGAAAGGTTGCTATTATGCTCTCACAAATGGCGATTGGATCGGAATGGGAAAAGTCGTTCGATGAGGTTGCGAGTGAGAGAGTGTGTGTGTACGATCGAAGGGCCCACGGGCGCATTTTCATTTGATTGGACGTTTTGTCTTGCACGCATGTCTAGGCCCGTGTCCGTGTCCTAAAGCGGAGCAACGACGACGATCTGGATGCGTTTCTCCTGTCCCGGCCTGTTACATGCCTTGGAGGTCGAACGATTTCGGTTTGATTACAATTGACATGCATAATTTATCTAGCGCCCCTCGGTCCCGAGGCTAGCGCAAACCGTTCGCTACGAAATAGTTCAATCTGCTTTCATGCTCCCTTTTTGCCTCCCGTTTGCTTTCTATCAAGGATCGATCGGTTTCCTTTCGCGCGGGGAGGAAGAACCATCTCTGCTCTGTGCACGTGATCCCATTCTGGCCTGCTGACATTGTGCGTCAGAAGCAAATGGGTCGGAGTGACATCAGCAAGATCACATTTCACCCACATTTCAGTCGTAGGAAAGGGGAGGGAAGAAGCACAGGCGTCCCCGTTGTCTTTTCCCTTCTACTTCTGTCGTTTGCATATAGAGACGTCACAATGGCGCATGGAATGCAGTGGTGGAAATTCCAGCGCAAAGGGGAAAACGTACGTTAAATGAAGCGATGGATGCTAATGTTTTCATTATGATGGTCGTGAAGGGTGGAAAAGTTGTTTGTGCTTATTTGGAGAACTACGGGTAGTTAGCAGAAAGTGGGGGAAACTATACATTGTATCGTTCATCAGTTGAAATAATGAAATGAGAAAAGAAGCACAAGCGATGTCTCTTTTTCTTTGAGTGGCACACAGCAATCTTGCCAAGCAACAGCTCTTTGAATCAACCCTAATTAAACGATAAGAATGGGCTTAATATCAAGCACAAGATAGAACATAAGCCTGTAGATCTGGACTAGATTCGAACCGTGGATCTTGAGCGAAATGATAATGAACGCAATGCTCGACACCATTAGGTAGAAACGACGTGGAGCTGCAAGAACACCTATAGGTTGTTAAACGGGAACCTCAATCCTACAAAATGGAACCAAATAGTTTTTTTTCTATTCAACATTGTTACAACAATTATAAATTTCAGAATGAATGAAATGCATCTCATCAACTCAGTGTCAAAACTGTGTTAATATTCGTACTGAAAGACCCCTAAACTACATTATCACTTCACATCCAAACCCACAAAAACACAATAGACGACTCACTCACGCTACAAACCCCACTCATAAGCCACGCTCCTTGTGGGCTCACTCAACTCGCAAGCTCTACGATTGGTCAGCGATAAAGCGTCTACATCTATCAGCCACCCGATCTACCGCGAGCCAAAAACCTCAAACTCACCCCTGGGAGGAGGGAAAATGAAAAGCGTTCCCCTTCGAAGGCCGCCTCGAAAGTGGCCAACTGCGAATGGCCGAAAAAACACACACGAATCTTTGAAAATGTCTAATTTATGTGCTTTACCGTGCGTTTTTTTCTCTCTCCCCCCCCAAACTTCCACGTTCGACTTCGATGCGTCCGCTGCGATGATTCGTCGACTTGAGCTCCTCGTCCCGTTTGCTACGCTCCCTACCCTCTGCTGTAGCTCGATCCCACTCTTGCCTGTGCACGTCTCGCGCAAAGTGGATCTTCTTCATCACTTCCCTCACTGCACGTGCTCCATCGATAGCTCAGACGGTAGCGTCAACAGCAGCAGCACCCAACAAGATAGGTTTGTTTCGCTCTTGGTGTCTTATTAATTCACCGCACGGCGGACACACACACACGCAGTGGAGCGGTGCTTCGGATGTGGTGATGCTGCAACGTGCCATCGGGGTTGGAAAGGAGTCGGAGGGATGAATTAAAATTCAACAGGTGTGTGCAGTACCGGCGTGTGAGGCTTAGATGGCTAGGCCCATCCCAATGCCGCGACCGTTGTTAGCCTTCTTCAGGTGCACTGACCATAAAAAAGCGATGTTTGCTTTGAGGGAGCTTGGAGTTTCTGTGTGTGATTTTTTGTGCTTCTTTTTCCCTCTCATGAAACTGTTCACGTTTAATGTTCAAAATGGTGGCCACGAAAGGTGGGGGCTACCGTGCACACACACACACACACGCGTACAAACACACGCTCGATGGGGACACGGTTGGGTGAATGTTTGATTTTGCTGCCCGCCCGTGCTCTATGGCATTCGCTAGGGTTGGGTGAAGCTACCGTTTGCCCGTCGGTCGATGGTCAGACACCGGTTGGCTCGTATAATTAATATCATTATGTTAATTGGCGTTGAAGCTTCTGCTATTTGACTTGCTCACTCTACCTCTTGCTCGCTGATTGTGCTCCGAAAAGGCAACACTTGTCAGTGGAGCGGTGGATTTGATTGTTATTTTGTTGCTTCTATCTTCGTTGTTCGAATGGGCCAGTATGAGGTGTAAAAGTATGATGGTGGAAGCATTAAGAGATGCTGTACTGCTCAGATAGTCAAACATTTCATCAATGTCAATTTTCTGGACATATTGAATCAATTAATTCTCATTGCTTTGGACATAAAGGTAAAAAACATTCTTAAAATACGAATTGAAAATAAATGCTCTTTGAACTTTTCCATCAAGAGGACAAGGTTAAAACCATCCCTCGTTTCAATCGAATAAGCCACCAACAAAACATCCCATTCGAGTTCGCATCCCCTTTTTAGCCTGAGAGCACATCTTGCACGCCTCACCTAAACACTTCAATTTCAATTACTCTCCGTACGTACGGGGTCAACCCGGGAGTTCACCGAATAATCATGCCTCGAGTGAGCATGAAATCGGGCAACGGCGCTGTAAGTCGCCGTATCTAATCCCGCCTGACCCAGTGCTGGCCCGTCGGCAAGACGAAGAAGTGATGAGGCGAACGGCGCGTTTGCGCGTCATAAGTGAGTCATGAAACCGAAACGCAACATAGCTCGGGGTGTCCATGTTAACCACCCAGCAACCATCCCGTCCATCACCATCATCATCATCATCCTGCTGCGGTACAGGACGGACACCGTGACACGAAGCTCACCCAGAGCGCCCATGATGTAGCACACCTTTGCCTCCCTGTTCCGTGGCCGCCGAATCCTATCGAAACCTATCGATCATGCGGATCATGTACGACACACCCAACTGCACCCACCACTTCCTCCGAAAATTGATTATTGTGCACGCGTCGTTTCAACGAAATCGCAACCGGGCGGGCACACGCACGTGCGCTTTTCGAGCAACAACTTGAAGACGCTGCTTTCGAAGAAGTGAAGGCACGTGACGGGCGGGTCGTGCCCGCTTGAGCAATCGAAACGGCTCTCAATGACCGAACCGATTTCATGCTCCCCGGCACGGTGACGACGGTGGCGATTGGAGGGTATTGAAGGCATCAAAATAAATAATAGAGTGGCTGATGCGGAGAGTGAACCCGAACTGGCTGAGCTACGAATTCCTTTTGTGATAGTAAAAGTTGAACAAGACCCTCTTATTGTTTGTGTTATTTAATAAGCAATAAAGAGAATTCTTCTTAGTGAGTACGTGTCGATGTAAGCCAAATGGAATATAATTTATAACGTCTATGCAAATAATTGTTATCGTTGGATCGATGGCAGCAGAATAACATGCATCCCAACAAACGTGACCTGGCGACTGGAAGAGGACAACCTTCGCAATGGAAGGACGCGCACGTGCTCCGAACCCGCTCCAAACGTCACGGCACTGCGAAGCGCGAACGATTTGTCTAATGAAACTTTTACAACCCAGCCGCCCAGCCGCACGGGCCCATCGAAATCACGGTACCATGTTTGCCTTCCCTCGGCTTCCCTGCTGTGCGCTCGATTTTATTGCTCCAATAATGCATCGCAAAACCAATCGTCGCCATTACTCAACGCAACGCCCACCAGCGGCCGAACGATCGGTGAACGCATCGCACTCCTGCTCTGCGGCAAATATTTGCAAACGTACGAGCGCGCGAGCGCGAGACACTCTTCGGCCCGCTAAACGCTCGGAATGACTTAATAATGCGTTCGTTCATTTCTACCCTGAAACAGTAAGCTGTCACCCTGCCAGGGTGCTTTGGTTGGAGAAGAGGTACAGTGGGGAAAGAGGGAGGAGGGGAGCTGAAAAAAAAAAACATTCATCCTTCTGCTCAACGCTTATTGCGAGCAATTATCTTCGAAAGCAACGCGTGCACACTTCCGCAATTTCGAGGTGAATTTGCGATTTGTCATTGAAATTAGTCGATTCAGGTGAGCAATAGAGGAAAACGGTGAAGTGAAAGGGCGATTTCGTACACTCAAAACACGATAAATCAGTTGAATAGTGTAGTTGAAAGTCATAATTATTTAAAACACATTTGGTGCCGTGACCAGGATTCATCTTTCAATAACGCATGAGGTGGCTTTCAATGCTTAAATTATAGTTCGATTATGATGGACAACAAAACTGAACGCTTATTTACACACCAAACAACCTCCATTTTTACGCCAAATTCCATCAATTCAATCTCACATGCAATCAATCATTGTAACCCTCTCTCGCGACGATGACGACGAAGGCAAATTCTTCATTCGTGCTTCACAAAAATGAACCACTAGAACTTCTCGCGCTCGCGCGACTGTACATGCATCGGTGAACCATTCCAAGACATTCCAACACCGGCGCAAAAAGCTCCCCTAATCGTTTAATTGCCCTCCCATGGGGTGCACCCGATCGTGCACCGAGCACTGTTTGCCACCCTTGAAGCGCCCTCCGTTTTCGCGATTGGCTATCCATGACATCGAGAAGGCGGTCTTTCCGATCTCATCTTGCGCTGCTGCTTTCTCGGCTGCTGCCCCGGCACATATCGAGGATGCTAATTATTGGCATATTTATTCCACCCTTACGACGGTTGTTACGTGCCACCATGCTCAACAGCATGCCCTCTGCACAACTCCTCCCGCTACCGTTGCAATGTGCCCTGGCTGCGACTCCTCTCGATCGCGAGAAGCTCTGCATTGGCATCTTCGGTTCAATACCGATACAGAACAGCGCTGGTGGAGTAAAATTATCTTCCACCCACTTGTACCCACGGATGAACATCCCCGCATGAGTATGTGTGTGTGTTTGTGCTTGTAAACAGCTAGGCAAGGGCCGATCGCTGTCGGACGGACGGGGTTGAGTTGCCAATCCAGCAATCCACTTGTCGCACGATGACGAATCGTTTGCCGCTACCTGCCAGAGCCACCGGCACGGATCCGATCCGATCTGTTTGGAACGCTGGCACGCGGGAGGCGTACCTCAAACAGGTTGGCCCGGCACTGGTAGGTGCTCATCGTATACATCATCGTTTTGCGCTAATTGATGCCTTTTGCATGCATGGTAGCGTAAGGTGCAGGAAAACCTCGCCCCTCGCGCGGTCTCTCTCTCTCTCTCTCACTCTCACTCTCCCGGACCGAGACTTCTTCTGCTCGGTGTGCGACATTGAGGATGATAAAACACTTTTAAATGATGCTTGATGAGCTGGTTTGTGAAGCAGAAGCGAAACGCGTAGTAGTATGGTGCACGTTGACGTCGACGAAGGAGACGATTGATGGTGATGGTGGGCGGGCGGACGGTCGGTCGGTGGTCTACTGCTGGGCGTTTCGGTATGCCAGATCGTTCGTTAGTGTCAGTTGTCGAAGGGCCCGGCCCAGCAGTACTTTTTTCTGCTGCTTAAACGAGATAAGTCACCGGTTAAACGGTGCAAAATTACGATTTTTCAATGATTTATTAATAGAAACAGAACGAAAAACTGCAACACGACAGCAAGCGACGAACCCTTTAAGTTTTTGCTCTAATTATTTTATTATTCATACTTTCGGCGCTCGTGATTTCATGAATCACGTTTAGAACACGAAAGAATAACATTTTTCATTGATAAAGAAGCACAAACTGAGCGAAAGACTGCAACAGGACCGCAAGCGACGAACCGTTTCTCGTAGTACTAATGATTTTGTATTTTATTCAAAACGTGATACACTGAATCGTTGGAATTTGTGTGGCATGCTTTCTTCTTCATCATCTTCTACTGGTTTGCCCTTTTTCTGCCGTTACATGTTAGCGAACACGCGAACCGACCATCCACCGAGCCCTGAGTGTTGCTAACAATCTCGGTGATTTGTTACACGCATGTAATCGCTAACGCGAAACGCGCAATACACTACGCACCACCGGCAAAAAGGGTGCCACAAATGTGACCGCAACAACGAAAGAAAGAGTGACCGTAGAAACGTGCAGAAAAAAAAAATAAACTCGCTCGGAACGGAAAAACTAACCCCCGGCAGTGGCGCCGGGGGTCGCTCGAAACTCGCCAGGATGTCAAACGCGCTTCGCTTCACCGGTTGAGAAGGAAGAGACCGCACTCGACGAAGAGACACGCCACTCTCGCTCTGTATGTGTGTGTGTGTGGAGATGAAGAAACCCGTTTTCCCGTTCGTGCTGCGCAAAACTGGAGCCAATCCTGCCTTTCTCCCCCTTCCCCCCTTGTCCCGCTGACCGACCTCAACGCTCCACCAGAGTGCGTACCGGCCACACAGAGTTATGCAATCCTTTCCTTTCCGTTGAGGTTTCGCGAACACGCCTGGCGAGCCTGTGCTGCTGAAGGTATTTTTATTATTACTATTATTACCCGCCCCGAGTCCGGTCCTCGTCTTCTTCTCGGGCTGAAGAGCGGCCACCGAACCATTTATGCAACGTGCCCGGCCAACCACGGGGAGGAATTAGTTCAACTTCGCGGGGCTCGGTTTACGTGCGCGACATAAAGAGCGATAATGATGTTTATGAAAATAGATGGCCACGATCGTCTCCCTCCCTTCCTCTCTCACTCTCCCCTTCCCTCTGCGGGGATGAGGACAGGGCAGGGATGAAAAGCGGGACACGATAGTGCGGCGCGTTTGGCGAAAACGAAGATGAAAGTGGTCGTTTGCGGTGTGTGTGTGTGTGTGTGTGTGTGTGAGGCTGACTGTGTGGAGGCGCACCACCGGAGTTGGTCAGTTGGAAAAACTGCACAAACGTAAATGGATATGTGTCAGTCGTACCGGTCCCGCCGGACCGTTCCGTTTGCCGGTTTGCTGATGTCCCGGGCCGTGGCCGGACGGTTCCTTGCCCGATGCGCCAGGGCGGGACGGGCGAACGGGCAGGCTGTCGGATCGTTTTTCGCTTTTATCTCGTGTCCCGTCCCGTCACGAACGAGCGCTGACGTGGGGCAGTGGGTATACAGCTCTAATGGAAATCGAAAACTGACAGGTCCGGCAGTTGGTGGGGTGCCTTTGTTTGGCGGGCAAAGCGTGGCAGCTGGAGGACTTGATCAGGGGCAGAGTGTTGAAGTGACCTAATGTCCTTTGAGAGGAGATTAGCTTCTATCGAGATGATCGGGTGCGGTGCAACAAACTAAACGATGAGTGCGAATGCGTCAAGCTTTTTAGAATCTTTTTTCAATTAAATACGTCGAAAAGAGACAGCTTGTTGCATCTTTGGCTTTTTAAACCTTCAGAAGAACATAGCAATATATAATGCTTTGTAAAATGGATAATGTTAAATGAACTTAGCTAGCTATATTCTTCTAAAGTAAATGGTATTGTAGATATAAAATAAAAGATTTTTATAGAGATGTGCGATTCTTTCTACGTATTTCTACTGCTTACTTGCTTGTCTTCTTTTCCTATGAAGGTTTAATTTCTTTGACTTTGTTTAATAGAAACGATAGATTCAATTACTATCAACAGTAGTTCTGGCATTCTACTCAAAGATTTTAAAAGTAGACCTTCCATATATTAAGGTTTTTATGGCAACCTAACTTGAAATTAAATAAAAAACAGCCATTAAAAATAATTGTCTACCTCTGTTAAACATAATTCTGTTTCCGTCATCTTCCACTAATGCTTCACGATGTTGTGACTATGCTTTTCCAACACCTCCCATTTATGCCCTTCTCCAGTTTATCCACAAAGGCGACGCAGGCTCAAATACCTTCACCATAAAAAAAAACGGCGACCACTGTGCACTAAAACAGTCACCTTCGGATGACAACTTTGTTAGGAAGCTTCTTTGGCCCCGGCGGGAGGGGCGGGTGGCTACAAACCTTCTTTTGGGATTGAGCGGCCTTGCTCTTTTTTGTACATGCACACACCTCATCCACGAAGATGTTGATGCTTGCCAGCACATTGTATCTAATTATGTTTCACTTATTTAGAGCGCGCGAGCGAGATTAAAAGGCTATGGGCGGCCGGTCGGTCTTACGTACCCGGGTACGTGCGTACGGTAAAGGGCGATGCGCCACCGGGCATCAGATGGGCTGAAGCAACAGGTGACTTCTTTGATGGTAGCGTCTCATTAAGTTATTTTATAGAAAAGGGCCTGCCCACGGGGGTGCTTCTCCCCATGCAGGGGGTCGTGGAGATATAATTTTTAAAATACTTTTAATATGTGTCATTCGTTTATACGTTGGTACCGTTGTAAACGGTGACAAACTAACGCTCCCGACAGCTCTTTTAACACACGAAAAGAAAAGTGTAGGATGAATGTTTAAGCAGAGAGGCGAAAGGTGCTTATTTTGACAGGAAGCATAAACATGCGCTTCACCACTACACCCTGTTCCATCATCCCGGTAAACGTGTTATCAATTAAAGCTTCCAATGCAATGTCTGTGGCAACACCGAGGCTAGAGACAAACGAGACCCGTCTTCTATTAAAGCATACCCAGCCGGGCTAAGGACCAGGCAGGCCTTTCGGCTCGACAGAGTGATGAGCGCACCGCACGCTCTCCGGTCGCGGCGCAATTGAAAATGCGCCTCCTTGATGGATGGAACGCACAGCCGAACGTACGCGGGTGCCCATTTTTGGTGGCAAGCTGTGAGTTAATCATGGTTGTAATTAGAAAATTCACACAATTTAGCCATCGTACATCGTTTTTCAAGCCTCGTTACCGTCCGCTCCCCGGGTCGGGGGAGATGTTACCAATCGCCCCTAATAAGAGGGGAAGGGAGAGGGCGTTGTGGAGAAGAGCTGCCCGAGACGCTGTGTCGTAAACGATACGCAATGAACCGCCCGAGGGTGTAACCTGTCAATGTTGCTAACTGTGTGCGTTGCTGCAGCGCTCATTGAAAAGGCGACCGTCCATTCATTTGCGGCCAGTGCACCGATTAGTAATGATCTTCATTGATCGCATTTCAACACCCAACGCTACAAGGCACCATTTGTCTTGCACTGGTAGAAGTGACTAGAAAACCCAGGTGCTTGCCTCGGGATAAGGAAGAATGTAAAATTAAACCAGAGACTTCAATGAAAGTAAAAGAGAGAAACACAAATTCTTCAGTTAAAAGCAAAATTTTTGTCTTAATTTCGTGAAAGCTTCCATTTCGTCATACTTGCTCCGGGGGGGGGGAGGGGTTTGAAATTCAATACATTTTCTCACTTGGGGTGTTAATTTTACCTTGAAAATAATTAAAACAATTCAACTTCATCCAGTGTGTGGTTCCCATCAGGCCACGTTACATAGCATTTTCCGCTTCAACACTTGCGATAAACCACAACTCTTCTGTGCACGGGACTCGGACGAAAAGGATACAACTGCAGCCCCTTTTCGAATGGCATAACTCCAGTGCTTGCTGTACGACACATATTTTCGGTTTTTCTTTTTCGAAAAAATACAACCAAAACAAAACAAAGGTAAACCTCCGCGAGCGTCAAGTGATGGAGAAAAACATACATTCGGCCCTGCAATGATGGCCCTTGGTTGTTTTTCTTAATGCATGTCAGCAGCATCACAAGTGCAGGACATGTAAAACAAACAAATGAAATGGCCATCCCAGACAGGCGGACCATGGAAAGAAGAGCACCAAAACCGACACGCACACAGCACAAGTCAACTGGAAAGGCGAGAAATCACATAAATATGAGATATTATTGATGATGTTCGTCTGCCAAAGGCGGGCAAGGAGGGAACCGTCTGCCTTTTGCGCCTGCCAGCGGCTGACATTCCTACTCCAACCATATCGGTACACCCGGGTCAGGGGAGGGACCGGAAGGGCAGCAGGGACACAGTTTCGCAGCAGATGGATTGCTTTCGCGCAGGGCGCAAAGTGGTGCGTGCGGTTTCACGCGCGATTATGCCAGCGGTTTAAAGCGTTTTCACCGAAAGGTGGCCAACATGATGGGTCGGTTACATTTTCAAAAATTCGTAATTATCCATAATCAATAATAACAGCTCGAGGGTTGCTGGGGAACGGTGCATCCTGGCTGTCTTGCCGTGGCGAGAGACACGTCACGTGTATGGGAGGATACCCTTTGCTGGGGAAGGCTTTGGGATGATTGAGGTGAAGGTGTCGAGACAGTTGTCACTGTTGCGGTTTCTGTTTTTGAGCCTCCGAATAATAACAGAACAAAAAAAACCGATCGTTCGACGGGGCCCGTATAATCTTCTCCGGACGCGTTCGAATGCTTTAAGCATTGGGTTTTTTGGAGCTCACGCAAATGGGCAGGTTTATGGGGAAGGGAACCGAAGGAACCCGAAAGCATCAAAACAGTTTGAGCTTATTTTTTGGAGCAATTAACGTTTGCTTCACGTGTCACTCTTGTCACAAGGGAAAGATGGAAATGAGGAAAGAAAACCATAAAGGAAGAGTAGGAAAGATTTCAAGATGATCTTTTGCACTCTCCACCAGAAAATAAAGCCTTACAAACCCTGTTTTAATATCGATAGAGCCTTGTAAAAGGTAAATCATCTTTATTAATTCAGTATTAATCAGGATCGTCCTCCACGTTGTTACAAGCACGAGAAGGGTTGCCTTAAACCAACACCTAGACGTCGCTAGATCGCTCTCCTAAAAATCTGTTAATTAATGACACAACAACCACGCCAGAAATGTTCCATCGTGGTGCCGAATCCTACCAAACAAGTTCATCGAAACAGATCCAAATCTCGTTCCTTACAGGCCACAACATTTGGGGAAGGTTTAATTCACCTATCTTCCATCCCTCTACTTCCTCTGCTCCCTGCCAAAAATGGCTCTGATTAGCCCGCCATGTGTCCGTGAACTAGGCATGACAGATGAGCAGCGGAACAGCAGAGGCCGAGATGTTTCGATTTCAAAGTGACACGAGCTGCTTACCCTTTTGGGTGTTACGGCCGCCCTCCCCCAATTTCCCGAAGCAAACAGCAAACCCATGTCAAGCGACCGGTGTGAAAAATGATTCCTGTCGCTAACTGCTGTTTTCAGTTTGAACTAGTTCGAGCTCTCCCTCCAAAAAAAACGCCAGACAAACCTTAAAACACACCATGTAGGAGTTCGAAAGATAGATGATAGAGTGTAAAAACGACACAAATCAACGGCGGCGGAAGGAAACGCGAAAGAAAGTGTGTCTGTGTGCGGGGCCCGTAGAGCCGGGTAGAGCGGGGTGCGTTTAAACACAAAAAACATTAACGACCACCGAAACCACCGAAAAAGCAAAAACAATTTGCGAAGGTCGTGCCGGCCGTTTGATTTGTGTTTCACCCCCTCCCCCCTCCTGTCACCCACGTTTTCCTGCATTCTCGCACGCCCTTTGCAGCGGGGCGTTAGCGTTTGGGGTTCGCTTGTCAAATCATCAAATCCGGTCGACGCCTTTCGTTTGCCTTTCGCCGGGGCAACCTTTAGCTCGTGTCTAAAGTTTTCGCCAGCTTCGCTGTTTGTTTCGCTCTCCGCCTCTCCAAGGGCTAAATTGCTATTGATGTCTTCTGTGCGATAATCGAATGAAAAAGCGAGCAGAGAATGGAGAGAACGAGCGAGCGGAAAAGCGAAGAAAGATAAAAACTGAACGGAAGGAAGCGGTAGCAAATGGGAAGGAGGGGCGTGTTTGGGTGGTGGGGGATTTTTGTCTAATTATGATGTGATGTTATGGCTGCAGTCCATTGAAATCCCATCCGGACCGGTAGTCGATCGAGACGTGCTGGGTGGCCTCTGTGAGCGGGAAGCGCGATAAGTTTCGGTTGATAGTGTCAAATCGAGAGCAAATGATGTTTGCGTTGAAATGGAAAAGAGCTAGCAGGGAGGAGAATAAGAGAAACAACACTATAAGTTAGGGGATAGCATAAAATAGTCCATAGTTGCTTTGAAACGTAGTGAAGGATAAGAAAAATGAAATGAAATTAAAGGAAGAAGGGCAGAGAAATAAGTAAAGCTGTAATCATTCCTTAACATTTCAAGTTCTCACTTAACAGTTCTCGGCAAAATGGAAATAAGGTTTTATAGTTAAATTATATGTCATTTGATTACCAAAACGCTTAAAATTTTGAAGTTATTAATCTGCAAGTTGTTGAAGTTACTGCATGAGCCAAATTAATTAGTTTATGCTGATCAAAAAAACTTTAAATATCTATTAAAACTCATAGCTTTAAAAAGTTAAATTTTAAAATTTCTCTTTCAATTAACTTAAAAAAAGTTAAAACTCTCTTTCAATTAAAACACAACCGCTAGTATAAGACCTTACGATCTTACGAGCTCTCTCAAACGGAATGATGAATGAAGTGCCATCGGTAATGCGGGCCCAACCAAAAACAATCTATTTACTATCGCGCCTTATCATGCTGCCCTACGCCTCGGGGCCAATGAAGCCTCCGCCGAATCGCTCCATAAAACCATCTCTTCGCACCGCACAGGACGCACCATTCACCCCGCCGGGTGAGGAGTTGGGTGGCTGGGTGCCGCCGGAAACCCCATACCGTACACAACGCACGCCGGACGGTCGATAAACGAAATGAACTTTTGCACACCGTAGCGACCGATCGTCACCAAGAAATGGCTGGCAGGCGCTCAAAAACCAGAGCAAACGCCGCGAGGCAGGAATGGCAGAAATTTATGCGTACATTTTGATGACCGACCATTTCCGCCAGGGCCACGGTGGTGTGTGTGTGTGTGTGTCGTATGTTCAATTTCCTGCTGAGAGGACGACACCCCGTTTAGCTTGACGCTCGGCGATCCAGACGATGGTCTTATATGGTCAACGCTAAAAAAATCTCTGTTGATGGTGTTTAATTTTATGTGACTTTATTAATTGTGACGATCTGTTTGGAAAAGGTTGCTGATCGGTGGACACAAAGCAAAAGACCCTCCGGCTGTCGGTAATGAGAAGCTTTTTCTTTTGAAAATGGCGAGATACTACACAACAAGCTACTTAAAAATGAAAATCTGATAAATATATAAATTTATTTTCTACTTGAAATTTAATTCTTAATAAAATGACAGAGTACAATAATCGAATAAGATCAACCAACATCCTCCCTTATGAATCGGCTCAACGATCCAACGATGTGAACGGAACTGCTCGTTCTGCATTACATCGTGTAGTAACAATCTGTACAAGTGACTTCATCCTCCGTCCCCGCCGGCAAGCGACGAACCTCCGACCAGCCGCTCTTCATAGAAAAACCTGCTCAACCGCCACAGAAAACCATCTGTACAGTGCCCGGGAGAAGGAAACATGCTGCCAGGTAGCAATCAATTACACAATGGCAGCCACCACACATGTTGGCCAGCGCCGGAAGAAGCACCCCACCGCACCGAAGATGGTCCCGTGCGCTCCATCCCCGGCGTGTTTAGATGCGCCTCGGCCGCGATGCTGGCTCGTACCGTGCACAGGACGCGCCAAGGGGGACACCACAATAAATAATGAAATAGAAAGTTGGCCGCTTCCGAAGCCAATTAAAATTACGATTTGTTTGTACCGAGCGGAATCGAGCGGAATCTTGCGGATCTCCCCTTCCGTTCCACTGCGGCGGTGGTGGTCGGAGAGCACCGAGCACTTGAGCTTGATCTGGTTCGGTTGCACTTTCCGCGAGCAAAAGCAAACGGGGCATGCAAACGCGGGAGGACGGAAAATTGGAGGACGCTTTTTTTTGCCTTTAACGCATCACCAACCGAACCGATGGCATCGCGGTGCTCGTGTGTGTGTGTGTGTGTGTGGCTGTGACTCAAAATGAGCGTCTCTAATTAAAATGAAAAGAGCGATAGAAAAAAAAACGTGCAGAAACATCCCCCGTGGTAGGGAAAATTCATTCATTAATCACCGCAGCAACCGATCGGTTGCGTACGAGGCCCTCGCTAGTGCGTTTGATGATGCGCTACGTGTTTGGTAAACGATTCGGAAAGGCGCATGGAAAGAAGCAAAACCGAAAGCCCCCAACGAAAGCAAAAACCGCTAGTGACACACGCAGAAGTGCAGATACGCACCGGATTACGCGAGCGTCGTGCGCAAACGACGAGCAGGACGACAGTTTAGATGGCCGTTTTGCTAAACCAGCTCGCTAACTATGTGCGTTGTTTTTTCTTTGCCACCCGATCGACTCGCGATAGAGCGATAGACAGTGTTGGAAAAGTAGCACGTTTAAAAAGCATAAAAAACCACCTTCCAGCCCAAGAAGGCAACCGGTGCACCACCTTCAGCGTCAGAGACTTAGTTAGCAAAAGAGGGTAGACGAGGAAAAATATTCCTGTTTTGAATTATAATTATGGAATCGACCGATCGGTGGGAAACGGGTTCGAGAAGATGGGCTTCTTGGCTCACTGCTCGTCGGCCCCGAACACACCTGTGGATTTCGTCCCTCCGCCCGTGTGAGCCCCGTCGGGTTCGTCGCTTGGTGATAATTTTTCCCACCATCATGGGCCGGGCGCCCGCGCGGAAACCAATTTGAATGAAACTTTAATTTCTTATTAATTATTTTTGTCACCCAGACGGTGATCTTACGTGTATGTGTGTTTGTGTGTGTATGTGTGTATTGCATTGACCATGCACCCGGGTGGGTTGTAAAATCGTTTGATCGATGCTAACGGGAGCGCGTCCGCGATGGTGTGATAGAGAAATGTGCCTTACGACTAGTGTTTATGGTTGATTATGAGCGCTTCTGGTGCTTCTTCTGAAACGGTGGGAATTATTTCGCTGTTATGCTTTGGCATTTGTGCTGCAAGGGAATTCCAATGCAGCTCAAAGCTACAAGCAGCACAGGGAGCCTTCCTTTCTTATTTTTAAGGATAAGTTAAATTTCTTTAATTTTATATTGCTCCTGCTAACAAAAAATCAGAATTAAAATACAAATCTTTGCCATCGATTTGATACAATAATGCGTGAAAATAAGCCAAAAATATTAAATTAGTTTGAAAATAAAAATGACATAAATCCTTGAATCCTGGAGACACCCATCCTTTCCACCTGAAAATAAGGAGAATAATATTTGTCCTTCTTTCAATTAAAAATAACTCTTCTCGTGCTCGGAAACCCATCCCATAGTGCACAGCCGATGGGCGCACGACAAGTAAGGCCTCCATCTGTTCCTGTCCATCCGCCTAGACAGCAGATAAACCGGCGTGATCGGTGGGCGAGATCGAACATCAAGATCGGGCGAGCCACCGGTAGCGACCAGCCACCCCCAGACGTGTCTCTAGCTCGATGCTAATAATCACTAATTTTTTCGCTTTACATCTTCCGTTCGGTGTCCGATGTCCGTCCTGCCACCGTCCCAGCCGCACTCAGCTCCCTCCTACTGTGGGCAGGCGCGCCCGCTTATCTGCTGCTGCTCATTCGCTTCTGTTTCGCGTCTATGCTTTTTTTTCTTGTCAGAGACAAACGGCGTGTAACATATGGGATTCAGATTCACGACCATTTCCGTCTTCGCCCTCGCACAAAACCGCTTGTAGCTGTTGCTGCTGCTGCTGCCGCTGCTGCTGCTGCTGGAGCACCCGGACTGTCACCCGGAGGCATCCGAAGGACGGCAGCGACGTGACAGAAGTGATGCTGGTACCAAGATAAGAAACGACGCGCCGTGACGCAGGAGTGTGGGCTCGGTCTACGGTGTCTGGGCGCCCAGAAGTTGCATCCCATCGTCTGCCTTCTGCGTGCGCGCCTGGCCTGGGAAAGCCGGGACGCACATCAACTTCCATACACCTTTTTCGGGTAGATTTTATTCGTCTTACTCGTGCCCTTGGTGGCGTTGGTAGAGAAGCTTACTTATAGCTTCCTGTTGCTCGATTTTACCCGACCGAAGGGAGAAGCAGGGATGCTTCCGTTTGCTTCCGACTCGATTTCATTCACAATCTGCACGCTGCGCACCGGGCCAGATCGAGTTCTACCGATTGTGGGGCTGGATTTTGTGAAAACAGGAAAACGTAACCCGTCACACGCCGGAACGCGCAACACCGGAACTGAGCTGTCAAAGCATTGGCGGATTTACACACGGAGACAGCGCTCGGTGGCAGCAGCAGATTGACCCCGCACGATAGTGCTCGCCTGTCGTATCGATCGATCAATCGCGGTTTGCAGTCGCGAACGCAGCACAACGGAGGTCGTTTATCTGTTCTTTTAAGTTTTGTTTTTTTTTTTTTTTTTTTTTGCAAAAACATTTCACTCTCGCGAGAAACACACACAGACACACGTGGGAAAAGGGGGAAGGTGAATCTAGGCGCGCTCTGCCTATGTTCTTATGCTGTACCGCTGTTGAGCCGACGAACGTTCTGTTTGCTGCCGGTCGCGTTTTATTCAATTAAGACATATCACGGCTTTAATTGATCGACAGACGGTTGATTGATAGGGAGGACGGCAACAGTTGACAGGAAATGACGGGGTGAACGGTTGGGGGTTGGGTTGGTTTTGGCTTTTGTGACGGTTTTTCTTGCCGCCGGTTGTGATTATTTCGCCCGCTGACCAGCCCGTGATACGAGACATTTATGATTAACGTGAACGCTTGCAGTCGTCGACCAAAAATGTAAAAAAAATGTTTCAAATAAAAAAAGGCGAAAAGATGATAACTTAATTTGAGAACAATTTTGCTAGCTCTAATTAAATTGTCAACTGCTCTCAGAATGCTGAACTGCTTGGTAAAAACCTTGACTTTTTTTAAAATAATTCAACACATTGTTTTAACTCAACAGCCCTTCAATGGGTAAACCAAACGAAAGTAAATAAATTTAAACAAAGATGGTCAACGACGCATGAAAGGGCGGCAAAATTAAATCACAATCACTTCGACATCCTCCTGTTTTCCTTCGGCTGGCCATAAGTTTCAATTAAAGCGAAGCGCTCACTGCCGCGTAATAGCTTTTCGCCTTTTAAGGAGTTTAAAGGAGATTCTAGGCGGGTTTTGAGCGTGCGTCTCACAAAGGCTTAAAGGTAATCATCTTAACGCCCAGCGAAAAACTGAGGCGAGATCACACGCAGCATCGACGACTTCTGTGCATTTACGTAATGAGTGACAAGAGAAATAAAAGAAAAGAAATAAACACAAAGGAACAGAAGGAAGAAAAACAACTGCTCCTGAAAAGGCTCGGACAGCAGTGTAACGGGCAGGACACAAATGCGAATGGAAAGAAGAACGCTTGACACCATGGTACGGTTCCCCCCCGCAGCGCAAGGTGTTCGCCCTCGTCGTCGCAGCGGAACCTTTCACTTTTTGACCCACAAAAGTTCGAGTTCGAAAATCACGAAAAAAAAGCAAAAACTGAAAACAAGCGACTAACCTGCCTTCTCGCCTCACCGCACCAACCAGAAACCTCCAGCGAGCGGGTTGACGGAAGTGCTACATCGAACCGAAGCACCGACAGCGATCACACTGCCACAACACGCTGTCCGGCGGTTTGTGGTCATCTTGCTTCCGCTTCGCATGAATCTTCCCCATTCGCGTGGTTCCGCAAGGGTTTGTCTTGTTTGAAATTTTTATTGAATTCCCTCTATTTACCGACCCTATCGTTCCCCTTTGCCCTTCCTCCACCGCCCGAGCTTGATTTGAAAGTGATCATCTTCTGTGTTTACGATCTCGTTCGGAACCGTTTCCGCCCCTCGTTCTCTACCCGGGGCAGCGCTCATCAACCTCCGGCGACAAGGGAACGATTATTAGCCCCGTAAATTAACATCATTAGGCCGGATTCTCACATTTCCTCCCTGGCGGAACGGGGTGTCGAGGGAGCGAACCCATTTCTTCGCCCCTGGAGGGAATCTCCTACCCCCCTGGGAGGGTCGAACGATCGATTTTGCTCTAATATTTATGAACGGTAATGGCTGCTAAACAGTGACGATAAATTATGCCGCCAAATCCGATCGCCAGCAGTAAAGAATGGGGAAATGTTTGCCGATTTCGGTTCGTTGCTGCTTCCCTGTGGTAAAGAGGAATGAATCAAAACTGCTTCAGGGGAAGAGGCACACACGCACATGCTGAGTCTGTTTCGGTTGGCAGGGAAATTGTTCCGAAAACAAAAGCATCCCCTACAAAAATTTCCCTTTCATGGTTGGTGGCTGGTGGCGAGTTGCGTGAGCTCGGCACAAAACCGGAGCGACAAACCGCGACGCATTTTCGGATGAATGAATCGGTGCAGTTTCGATTTCTTTCAACAGTTTCACTTTTTTTCTCTCTCTCTCCAACCACCCGACGGTGCGGTCCCTTCAATTGGTTTCGGTTTGATTTTGTTTTTACGAGCGTGATCGCGTTTCGCGCTGATCGATCACTCGTAACGCAAGATGAAGGAAGTTAAGTCAGCCTTCTCCCAGAGGGGCGGGTGGTGGTGGTGATGTTTCCGTGCCCCGCCTCTAAGCGGGCGTTGAAGTCTCCCCGGACGGTCGGTGAATGAATCAAACGAATGAGCTTTGATTACCATTTCGTCAGTGCCATCTCAGCCGTCTGGATTGATGAGTCGGCACCGTTGGTGACAAACAATCCGCTCGGTTTTTGCCGATGGAGAACCGAAACCCGTGATGCGATTTTTACGTTGCGCTTTTGCTTTCGCTTGGATCGATTGGTCTCGAACGAGTGTCGCCCGGTACCCCCTTGCCAACCACGGCAACCTCGGGGTGGTTTTGATTTTATTCGTTACGTTTATTTCGTTCGTAAGTTTGTTTTTTTTTATTGATGAAGTTTTTACAGCTCCGAATTAGAAGATGTCAATGGCTGCACCGTGAAATTGATGATGGGTGTATAATGAACGGCGTGGGCTTTGCGAGCTGTGTGCGGTGATGATCCATTGCAGCAACAGCCACAGACCAGTGTACCGATGGCTCACGGCCATCCACGGCGCTATTGTGATCGAACAACAATGAGTTCATTGATTCAAAGCGTTCAGTTTAATGGGTGGAGGCTTTTGGACGGGGCAAGACATTTATTTTCACCTTGACGGAGGTGTAACGCACGTAAAACATGATTTAATTCAAATCAAACAACTAATAATGAAAGAGTATGGCGAATTTGAAGGGAATACTTGTGATCAGAGTGCTCTAGAAATCTGTTCAAGGACAGTCATTTGCTCCAAAATACCGGCTTCAGGTCCTTTATTTACTAACTAGAAAATTATTGTCACTAAACAGGCTTAAGAAGAGAAATATCTGGACCAATGAGTTCAACTATTTGACAGCAATTTGAGCTAGGAAAAGATTTAAATGGTCTAACTTGCTGAGACTGTGCATAATATTAACCAAACTGAACCAGAGTTCATTCTCTGTGAATGCCTATAAATGGACTTGGCTTTCTGTGATTGTTGTGTGTTCCTGCAGCAGATAATAGTATGTTGTTTGTATAAAAAGTTAGTCTGAATGGTATTTGAACAACGTTTTGGAGCGTTAGACCATTAGGTACGAGTCGAATTATGCGTACTCAATCCTATTGTACTACTAAACAGTATGCTTTGCGAAGTATGTTAACCTAGTGACATGCTCAGCAACAAGCGAGGAACTCCATTTTTTCTACTATTAATCTTTTTCATAAATTTAATTCCCAATATAACAAATGGCACCAATTTACTACCACCTGACACTAAACACCCGCAATCCCATCAGGAAGCTTTACACTCCATTCAGTCATCTCCACCGAGGATTCGCAACCGAACCCACCGGGAAAATCTCATTCCCTCACCAAATTGCCTCCGCTATTGACTTATGTCATCGGGTTGAATACGTTGAATATCTAATTCCACACATGAGTGCTACGAACCGATCGGACAGCTTCCCCGGCTGGATGGTCGGACGTAGCCGATCCGATTAACTTATGCATCAGATAGCACCCGTGAGCGTGTGCACAGTGCGCCTGCTTTCCCGGGTACGGACATCGTGTCGCTGCATCGCCCCAGAGCCGCGAGAGTGAAGGGTACACATTAGAGCCTTTCTCCGACGCTCGGCAGAAGAACAGACTCGCTTTTTCTCGACCAATCGAGCTTGGCAAAAGGACAAGCCGGGACCGCATCCTACCCATCATCCAACGCGTGGAGATCCCAGAACGGCCGCACGCGGGAGATCGATCGATGAGAGGGGGGGGGAAGAAAGCCAGGGAAACCAGTTTCATCCATTCGTGCCGACGAAACCTTTATCAAATTACTCCAGTTTTCACTTTTGCGCGCAAGCGTTACGTGCCCCTGTACGGGCTGCGGTGGATGTTATCTTATGTTTTAATAAATAAATCGGTCGCTTTCCTCCTTTCATTCAGCGGCCGGCAGCTGTCGTATAGTCGCGCGTCTAACGGGCCGAGAAAAAGGGATTTTTCTTTTCGCTTGGCTGTCGCTTAGATCGATTGGTACTGATTCGCTATCCCGGGAGCGGGCAAACCGTCGTGTTGGGGTTATCTTTGGTTGGTTTGCTACTAGACGGTTCAACAGTTTTTTTTCCCTTCCCGTCGGTAGGGTTAACATTTCGATAAGCCAAGTGTGTGTGTGTGTATGTGCTGTTTAATCTTTCTTGCAAGATAAAAGCGACGAACCTCTCGTCTAACCAACAGGCGCGCGATATTAATATTAATGATGAGTCCTGCGCTCACAACTCTAGAAGGTGATACATTTTTTAAAGGCCCTTGCTTTTTTCTGGTTCTCCAATCCCGAGCGAAAGGATCGGGATAAGGTACGCTCTGGCCTCCTAAACGGGATAATAATAAGCCGCGGCTCGTCATCATCTCATAACGATGGCGTCGAGCCAAGCGAAACAACAGAGACGAACGGTAAAAAAAAATCAATTCCCCCCGAACATAAAATTATACCATACCGAAGGAAAAAAGTGTCCAGCGCTGGGCGGACTGCAGCGGGAAAGGAATTGCGTGTGCCACACAGACAAACACACACACACACACTAGAAAGAGAAATTGATTTCTCTGGCGCTCCGCGGGCATCCATAAATCATAACGCGCCCAACCAGAAACGGATGGCGGACACACACAGACCGATCGAGGGGCCGTCATCACCCGTCATCGATCGGCAAAATAGACACCGCCAAACATCGAACCGAACCGAAAGGGGGTAGGCCAGTGCGGGGCGAGAAAAAAAGCGTTGATTGAAAAGCAAAACCGAAACACTGAAATACAAAAAACGCGACGGTCTTCGATGGCCGTACCGGATGATTTTGCGCGCTAGCGGAACTCATAAAAACTGATGGCTTCCGCGGACCCACAACACAAGGGCGGATGACGACAATTTTCCCCCCAGTTTTTTTTTTTGAGCTGATCGCGGGTTTTGGATATCGGAGTTTAATAATAGCTTATCAGCGCGCTGTCTCGTCGCTCCGATCGGATCGGATAGTGCGCCCGGCGCACCGGCCACACCGTTTGTCAGCTCGTACAGACGCGAGGGATACGGGGGCCGAAACAAGCTGCTAATTGACATCTTATTCAATTTCAACCGTAGCTTAATGGGGTGGGAAATAGGAAAATAGCAAGCGGTAGAAGCGGACAGCTTACCCGCCAACCGATGCACAACGACGAGGAAGAAACGAAAGAAAGTGTCTTTAAAAAAAAGGTTGAATGTTACGACGTAACACTACACGTTCTTATGATGGTTGTGCTGACAGAGAGAAATGCACCGTTGGCTAAGGTAAAGATGAGGTGACAACGGTTGCCGATGAGCGATAAGATAAACAAAAATAAAAACGCATTGTAAAGATCACTCTTGCCGCACAATCACAAAATGGGAAATTTTATTGCACAAAAGCGCATTTATCGACACGTTTTATCGCTTCGTTTGGTTCCTACCATCTGTGCAAACGATTGTATCATCACACTGGCGGCTTCTCCGCACAGCAAATGTGCCATCTTCCATTCCTTTCCCAGCAGCGAGCGAAGCATTTTCAATTTTTGACAATTTTTAAACACAAGACTTGCGCGCCCGTACAAGCGACGAACCCCACATGCCAAACCAAAACCCGAAGCAAGACGCAGAAAAAAAAATCGAAAAACAAACGTATTGCCGGACAGAAGTTTTTGCGATAAAAATGTGCTGATAAACTTATCATTTTCCGATATCGCCACGAAGAGGACATCGCGTGTCGGGGATGGGTTTCGATTCACCTTCAACACTCGTACGCTGGCCACAGACCGATCGAAGGAATGGCTCGATATATGGATTGGTATTTATTGACTTGTTCGTTTTTTTTTTTTTCGTTATCTTTAGCCTGAACATTGTTTTATGAATCGGGCAACCTCTTATGCTCCTGTCCTGATGTATCTTTATGAAGGGGAAAATATTAAACAACCATTTCAATAGACTCCTTCTCGCCGATGCGTATGCTGGTAGATGCATCTTGTAAGGATAATTTTTTAATTAGCCATCGCCTTCGTTATCAGCACGCCACAATCACTCACCCCGAAAATGGCTCGCAACCTTTCTTCGTACGGCCACGGTAGTCTTACTTTGCCTCGCTTCGATCCATATCATGCACGTTTTGGGGCGGAACGTGAGAAAATGTACCGTACAATGTCGAACCGAAACAGTGCCCAGGCAATAAAAAGGAAATAAAAACTGCTCCACCTTCTCCGTTTCCCTCGCGGACACACAGGCCCTGCTGGTTGCCCGAACAGAGGGGTAAAAATTGCCATGATAAAGGATTAATTTTAAAACATTCCCGAAAGTATTTAGCTCCATCCAAAACGGTTCAATCAAGGCTGCGGTCGCATTTGTCGATTGGTTGCGATTTTATTGAGTTTTCATAACGGTTTTGCAGTTTGAAAAGAAGAAAACGCTCCAGCGGGAACATAATAATCGGGGACCATTAATAATTGATAAAATGAAATGCGTGGTCTGGCAGCCGCGGGTCGGAGCGAAACGAGTAGTTGTACGGGGTTTTTTTTTTATTTGCATTTTTCATCGCTACTCATATTTTGTTCTCGTGATTTAACTTCATGGGAACAGCATAGAACGCAATTGCTTTGGCTTAAATCTGCTTTTATGAGTTTATCGAAGTACATTTGCTGTGGTCCAATGCTTTCTTTCCAGGGAGCGAATATTCGCAAGCGAACAACCAAACATTTACTACCGATCGTACTAATTAGTGGTCGGAATTGACTTCTGCGTCTTGTTTCCCATTCAATCATTGATTTAAGATAGCTCCGAAAAAAAAACAGGCCCAGAAAAAAAAAAAAAACAAAAAACCCTAAAGCCACCATCTCGAGATGGGGTTCACCCGATGGGGTTAATGGGAATGGCGAGAGTGAAAAGTGATAACAAAGTGCTCCGAAGCACACTCACGATGATCACCCATTAAGCGACGCATAAAGAAACCTTCGGTTAAGCAAAACAACGAAGGTGTTTCGTTTCTGTTTGTTTGTTTGTTTTTCTCCCATTTCTTATCGGCTGGTTGGGCGCTCTGCACTTGTCGCCGTTGCGGCAGCCAAACACATTCTTGCCAGCCAGCGGTCTGTTGATGAAGAATTTAATCCACCACCTAAAGCTTGTTATTTGTGCGTTATTATTCAGTGAGCTTTCAATTACGATAAGCGAGAGCGGCCGAGCGGGGGAGCGCAACATACTGAGCTAATTGAAGCTCAGCAGGGTAAAGGTATCACCTTCGTATCGTACATTAGGCTCGCGAATTAACTGTACTGCTTAACTTCCATCCCCCCTCCTCACGAGATTGGCGAAGGAATACATCAAGCACACAGAGCTTAAGCAGCTTGGTGTCCGGGTTTTAATCGGTTTGCTCAAGTGTTGGTGCTCGAGGGAAAGAAGGTGAAATTTATTAGCCCTTATCGGCGCCGCTATCGCCTCTTTTCGGGCTTCCAAAGCTCACTCGCAACGGTCGCATAATCGTAGATCAAACAGGTAATTTTCTTTTCCCACTTGATGGAAAATCTTCACCCTTTTGCTTGCTGTGTGCTGCTTCCAACATACACCACCACCAGTAGCAACGACAACCGGCTAAACGGATGTGACTGGTTGCATAGTTTCATGCACATCCGATTCGATCAGAGCGATTGCACTTCCCCCCCGGGGGGCCACAACAAACGCAGAGGAAAGCAACACAAGCTTCTTCCTTTCTGCAAACGGGGTTGAAGGGGAGAAACAACGATCGCAAAAAGTATGTGACTACCACATTTTTCGCATTCAAATCACCATCCACACTCACACACACGCTATGTGCCTCTCTCTCTCTATCGGTGGCTAGTTATTTATTGCTCGGTTCTATCCGCGGCGAAATCGTCGCACAATTCGCAACGTGGGCACGTGGATGAGCACCCTGTTCTGCCGCGAACTGCTTGCGGGTGGGTGGGAAAGAGAAACGGTACGGTTGAACTAGATCGCACCAACAAATCAAATCCAATTCCAATGGGGGATTTTTCTCTGAAGAAAGAAAGGAAGCAGCACTAACGGAGGATCGCTAGCAATGTTTGAATGCATTCAATTTTAATTAGTGTTCGGCAAACGTTCGGCTGTCCTCTTCGATCGAACAGTGCGCCATGCTAGCTGAGATGGTTTTTTGCTGTGTCAGGGGTTGTCAATTGAACTTTACTACCGAATGAAAGAAGGGCGCAATTTGCTGTTGATAAATTAAAATAAACATCTAATAAGCATTAAATGAAATTCCTGAAGCTTAACGACTGTAAAAAAGACCATGTAAGTAGTTACTGAGTTTTTGATAAAAGCTTATTTAAAATTTAATTCATATTTGCCACATTTCGAAAAGAATCGAAACCCTGTATTGGTCCAAAGAATCGTGTTAGATAAGGTTCTGACAGCTATTGACTTGAACAAACATGTTAAACTAGGGAACACAGGGCGTTAATAACTGGCGTTAGCCTTTTGTACACTAGCCCCACTTAGTGTAAGCTATTGGAAGTTGAATTCAATTTTAAAAAAAATTTTCCTCTTATTTTGATATTAGAAAAAGGTACCAAAAATAACATTTTCATTGTGTTAATATATTTTCCGGCCAGGTGTAGTGCAAAGGAAATAATAGTTTTTTGCAATTAAATCTAAATATTAAATAACTCCATTATTTGTCGCCAGATGACACGTAGTTAAAGATACCGTCTGCAAATAACGCCTTATGAACCTTTTGAAGTTATATGGAGGTAATCTGTCAAACGTTCCCCCGCCATTTCAACCGAATAAAAAACTCTCATACGTTCTCAAACAAAAAAGGACAAACATCATCTTAATCTTACCAAATTATATAAACTCTATACATCTTTTATTTTAAGAAGAAGAAGAAGAAATAGCTACAATTAGAAGTGAACTGGTCGCTTGCTGACCACTGTCTAACGAACTAGATTTATTTTTTGTTAAGAAGGTGCAGGAATTCTTCCCTTAAAGTCGGGACCACATTGACGCACGGTCGCGCTCGCATCCCGCCAGCCAACACTCAACTATTTTAATCGTCCCATTGCATCCCCAACATAAGTGCATAGAAACTTGCATAAAAAAATAACACACAGCCCTAACCAGGAGATACAATTCTTCGGCGAATGGATGCAAAACAAGTACATTATATTTAAACCGCGATGTAGCCCCCCGTTAATCCCTCCCACCCATCCCATCCTTCCGGTGGAATGTACCTAATCGCTTGCCTTCCATTCCGCCCACCTTCACCCGCTGCACGGTGTTGTAATGCATTTCTAATTTAATTACAATTATAAATCGAAACATCTCACATGATCGTGTTGAGTGCGGGTTGAGCGCGAGCCCCGATCAGATATCTCGCTTGTCCCGTTTTCCCGTCGACGATCTTCCACTGCGAAACGCTTCCCGCACGTCGTGAGCGGGTGGTGAATATTTATTAATTTCGATTTTGTAAAATATTTCGTAATTCATCGTGTCGCATCCGCGTCTGCTGGTTCCCCTTTTCCCTGCCTGCAGCCACTAGAGGCGATCGCTTGCCGATCGTCTTGCCGGGACGACTACGGGGCAAGGAATTAAATTACAGATAAATGAACCACTTTCACGGGTCGTGTCGTGCGTTCGGGCACT